>JAOQGH010000032.1:6848406-6862342 GCA_025769975.1 Gallinago jamesoni
TTTATTAATACCCCCCTTACTTCCCAACCCCCCCCCCCAAAAAAAAAAAAAAGAGGGAAAAGGAAAAAAGAACTGACATTCCTGAGGTTTTGCACCTCTTAGACAGGAGCACAGAGGACTCTCTTATGTAAACATAGAGTAAAGAGGGTGTGTTACATTGTTTATTAGCTGATGATAGGGTTTTTTTTTTCTTTCAGTTAATTTTAACTTCACTAAAAAATCATTTTATTAGAAATGGGGGAGGAAGAGCTGCATAGCATTTAGAGGAGAAGAGGGAGGAGTTCTAGTGCCTTCTCCACACCAAAACCACTTTGAGACCCAACAAGTGGCAAAGGACTAGATCGCTCCCAATCCTTACTAAAATCACAGGAAAACAGCCAAAAATTAGGACATCCTCTGTCCGCACACCATTGCCATAAGATTGGAGCATATTCACAAAGCAGGGGGGAGGAGACCCTGATTCCCTGTTGGTGCCTCCATGGCTTTGAATACACATAAGAGGCTTGATTTGGAGCTGAATTTCTGGGGTGCCAAACTGGAGTATCTGGAATTGTATCAGTAGGGTTGCTTGGATTTGCACCGTTTTTTACTGCATTGAAAATGTGCTGCGTTACTGACAGGTTTAGACTTTTATAGATGGAGGCCTGGGCAAAGCTTGGCTCCCAACGAGCGCTGCAGTAATTTGTGCCAACTGGCCAATTTAACTGTTTGAAATATCAGGGGAAAGAAAGCATGGAGATACTGGTTCTGCAGCTGCAGAGTATCTGCCTGCAGATGTTTCTGCCAAGAGAAGTGATTGAAACTTGGTTTCTTGAGATATTTTAATCCTATCTGAACAAAACCACATAAAAACGTGCTCTGGTGTTGTCTGTATGGGCCAAAGAGCACATTGTTCCTCACAGTTGTGTTTACATGGTCTCACTGCTGCAGTGAAACAAGTCTCCTCAAGCCTACTTTCTCTACAATTCCCCTTGAATTCTATATTAATCAAACTCTGTCAGTGGCAGGACTGTGATGTACAGTGGTTGGGACACTGATACTCTGAATAAAAAGATGAGAATATTTTGGTGCGTGCAGCTTTGTGCAGGTTTGGAAACACAAGCCTGGCTTTTTGCAGAGTTTTTCTGCTTCTGCCCCCACCAGCAGTTTCTGTGGATGGTGGAGAGGTGGTAAACCCTCTATCGCTCTTCTCCACGCGTGACCACAGCTGCTGTCTGGCACAGGAGGGATCATGGGAGGTGAGCTTAGGAGGAGGCAGGAGGGCACAGCAGCCTCTTCCCTGAGCTGTGTAGGCAAAATAAGACAGCTACACACTTGGTGCCATATTGCCAAAGGCAGAAGCACAGCTACCTTCAGCCCAGAGCAGCCTGAAATCCCATGGTTTGGCAGCAAGGTGAGGGCTGCGGTGCAGATGCCAGAGTGCAGGCAGGACCGGTGGGTGCCAGGGCAGATGAGCCAGCAGAGCGGTGGGCCCTGCATGGTGGTAGCATGGTGGTGGTGGTTAGAGACTCAGCCTATGGTGGGACCTCATCCATGCCTGACAGCAGATGTCAGGGAAAGAAAAGATGATCAAAAGCAGTGCTGAATGCTTTGGCCGTGTGGAGGCTCGATATACTTTCACATCAACTCTGGACATTATTGCTTTCCTGAAGTACTTTTAGTGCTGCCTGTTTATAACTTTGTTATTTGAGTAATGCTCATATCTGTTGAAAATCACCACCATTAGTGGAAATGACTGATTTGCCTTGAAACGTGCAGGAGCATGGTATGTAGTTCAAGCAAGTGATGCCAATGGTTTCTAATATTCAAGGCAGTTCTATCCCCAGGTTTCATTTTATAAGGAAAGATGAATTTGTTATTTTTTGCATGCTGGAACGGTAGGGTAAACTCTATTTTGCTGTAATAACTAAGAGACCAATTTGTAGTGATAACTGGAGGTGTCAGTTCCTAGTGGTAGTCAGCAAAGAGAGCAAGTCTGGAAGATAGATTGAATTACATTGAAAAGTTTCCCTCTGTTGATGAGACAAACTAGAAATGGGTAAAAATCAGTGGTTGAAGGAAAAGGATTAACTAATGGTAGGAGACCTGGAGTAGATGAATTCTACGCAAGCAGGGGCATTTGGCTGCTTAGCAGTGAGGTACGGATTGCATTCCTATTTTTCAGGTGGTTAACTCTCTGTTATCGCTTCATCTTGGTTTGGACTCAGATGGTATAAACTGTTTCCCTGTTCAAGTTGGTTTACTGTTTGTCGGCGTATCAAACCACGTGTTTGTTCTCTGCCTTTAATTAGTACTTTGGGTTACTGCCTGAGTAAAATGTTCCCGCTGTGCTCACTGCCACTTGATAGTGCACATTCTTCCTGAACACCTGCTGTCAAACCTATCATGTCTTTTCTTGTCAACTTGCACAATGCTCCAGGTCTTGAGCAAGACTGACATGACGGAGGGTTGTACAGCCTGATTTTTAGATATCTGTGTGGAAGGTGAAGTCTTTGCACAGGGACCAATAATAGGAGACTGCAACATTTTCTTGGAGCTCGTTTCCAATAATATCTAATAAAATTCTGTTTGCAAGGGCAGTTTTTGCAGTAGTGGAAATCCTTTAGGTAAAAGAAGCAAACTGCTCCACCCTGAGAGGAATCGTGGATGTTGTGTAACGACAACAGAGAGTAATCTGCACAAATCTTGGGAGAAGTACAAGGGTGGTGACCAGCAAACAAGTCATCAAAGAGGGGAACTGGTTAGAGATGTTGGCGTGTGCTGATGGTGGTGACAGACGTTGGCACAGAAGGAGGAAGGTGGGGAGGAGGAATAGTGTGGGGGAAAGGGGCTCTTGGCAAGAAAAAAGCAGTATTGCTTGACTCAGGAGCCTGTAATTACAAGACTCCAGCCTTGTGACACAGCAAATAAGCGTGTCACCTGAAACAGAGGAATTCGAGGTTGCCTCCTGAAGCAGCTTGTGCCAGATGGAGAGGGAATAAAAGCCTTGTGGAAAAATAAAATTGAGCTCTCCACTGGACTGTGGTTTTTAAGTCCTTAATAGTGAAGCTCTAATACGTCTTTTTCCCTCAGCACCTCCTAATTTTGGTAATTAATCCATGCTTGCAAAAAGCCTCCAGTAGCCTGTCTAGCAAACAGGACGGATGAGCTTCCCGTACTTGAAACTTTCAAAGATCCAAGGACTTCCTGGTCTGTTGGGCTGGGAGCGTGACCTGCTCTGGCACGGAGTGAGAACGAAAGTATCAGGCACTGAGGTGAGCCTCGAAAGCGTAGGAGAAGCACCTGTATGGGAGCTGACTTCACTCCTGCAATAGATAAATGTGATGGCACAAGAAGGCCCTTTCATCATTAACAAATTCATCAGCCTATCTTTGACCTTAATACTTTCCACGTGTGCAACACATCTGTCCTGAGATGTGGGCAAAAACACTGAAAGGATCTCACAAACAGTTATCGCTTGCATGGACTACAGGGAGAACATGACTGACTTTAAAACCCTTAAATATGTTCAAATAGTGTAATGATGAAAGTAAAATAATTTGCATTACCAAATCAGATTGCAAGATATAGAGTACCTCTCATATTTGGGAGTCTATGTAAGTTGGGACCACAACCAGGGTTCATAAATAGCAATTGTTAATGTAAGTTGGAAGGATTTAGTTACAAAGGAAACAGATTGTTCTGTTATTTCCAGTCCTCTCGTTTTCATCTGTGGTCTAATCCCAATGGACTCCAAAAGCAGGATTAAACTTTTAGTTGCATTTTTTAGTTTCTGCATTACAATAAATGTTTTTACTTTAAAAGCAATGTCTTAAATTTAGTATAAAAATCTGTTCCTACTTGTGGAGATTGATTGCAGCAGAGAACATGCAGTGACACTGATTCTCCGGATGAACTTTGTTACCTGCTGAACCTACTTGCTCTGTTTCACACATCTCAATATTCCATTTACTATGCGGTTTATGTTTTGCTATGCAAGTTAAATTTTGCTAATGAAAATTTTGTCCAAGTTTCCCAAATTTCTGGAATTAATATTTTTTTCTAATGTCAGGTTGCCCTCTGGTACCATTTACATATGCCACTTTATTATAAAATCTGATTAAGAATGATTTGGATGAGTTAGGCATGGCTGTTGAAGTATGTTTAGTAGGAAAGCTATTTTTTCTATCCCACAGAAAGCTCATCAGCTGGGTAGGCTTCTGTCAGTGTTATACTTCTGCATTGTTTGACAATGTAGTTCTTGAAATGGCCAAATATCCTTTGAAAATGCTAACTAAAGATGGATGCTTTTAAAAAAAAAAAGGGAAGGGGGAGGAGAAAAATTAGCAAACCCCTAAGGTTAATTCTAATCCATACTTAACAGGAACCACAAATATTTTCCTGGCTTTACCTATTTAAACTTTCTTTCCTGAAATAATTATCTTCGTAATTGCACACAAAATACACATTTTTGAACTATCTATCTTTTCCAATGAGGTATGTTGAAGGTAATACTCTTTTGCAATTGCCAAAGAATTAAAGCATTTCTTTTTGAAGGGGAACACTTTCTTAATTAAAATGTTTTTTTGCTATTCATGATATTATGTATTATATGACAATTATTCTGTTTTCCTAGTGCTCCCCTGAAGAATATTGTATCTGTGTGCCACTAGTAACCTTTCAGTGTATGTGCACTTAGGCCCCTTTCATAACTCTTGTGGTAACAAAAAAACAAAAAAATTACATAAACTTGCAAAAGAATTGCTTAATGGTATGAAGGATTCTGGTTTCTACCAAAACCCCAATTACTTAATTTTGTGCCCTTCCTGGCCTGCATAAATTATGCAACCCTCACATCTCACCATCAGTGAATTATGTAGCTCTGCACACACATCAATTAATTTTGGCCCCATCAACTTCCCACCTTCTATGTGCTCCTAGCCTCAAATCAGTTTTGCATCTCCCAGCCGGGAGCGGTTAATTTTGTACTCCCGGCAGCTCATATCTGCCTGAACCTGCAGCCCTGCTGCGACTCCTCACCTTCCCCCACCTGCCTCTCCGCCTGCACAGCCAAGCCACCGCCTTCTCCTCCTGAATTCCTTCTCCTCCACCTTCTCCGGACGAATTCCTCCTCCTCCAGCTCAGCAGCGAGGATCAATCTCAGGCAGCTTCACCTCCATGCCAGCGGGTCAGCGCTGGATCCCAACGCACGCTGTGGGCAGCGGGGCTGGTCCGGAGGTGACCCGAGTGTCCATGTTGCTCTCCTGGCAATTTTCGAAGTACAAATTGAAATACTGAAACTCTGTCTTGTGGAACAGCCTGTGAAAGTCATGGTGTGCTTGGAGCAACTACCTCCAAAACCCTTCTGTGGGGAAGCCTGCATCACGCAACACCCCACTGAGAAGAGAAATAGCTTCTAGGTCTGTAAGAAAAGTGGCATTGAGGAAAAAGGTGGTGCCAGCGTCCATCAAACTCAGCACTGCTGCCAGCAGCAGAAGTAGGCATGACCTGGGTCTTGGTGTTCAAGCTGCTGCTGCTGCTGCAGGTGTCCACACCAAATGCCACAGTAGGCTTCTCTAAGGAACCCAGAAAGAGTTCATTTTCCTCCAGAGGACACTTCAGTGTGCAAAAACATCAAGAGGGATATCTTGTTCCCTTATTGCTGACCTCTATGTGCAGCTCAGATCTGAATCCTGAATTATTTTGGCCAAAAAGGAAAAGTATCTCCATAAGAAGTATGCCGAGAACAAAAGCCTGAGGGGCGACACAGTGTCCTGCAAATGAGAATGGCCTCCAGTTGCTGTTGCTCCCCAGTTGCTTTCAGGCCAGCAAGCAGCAGAGCATTCTGCAGCCCACCTCCAGCTTCTCACTGGGGATTTGCCCTCCAGCACTGCAGGATGGGTCAAGGCAGGCCCCTTCCTTGCTCTCTCCCTCCACTTCTAGTTTCCCAGGAGCGTGGAGGGGGCCACTTGCCAAGGGGCAAGGGTGGTGACAGCAGAGTGAAGAGCTGTCGGGCTGTGCCCAGGATCACCATGTTTCCTGTCCATCTGGACAGTTGGGAGGGCTGCTGGAGACCAGCTCTTGGTTTAATCTGCTTTTCTCTCCAGGGGCTGGAGGGAATTTGATTCTTCTCTCAAGTGAGGTTGCAGAGTATTTTCTCTCCTCTCCTTTTTTTTCCTGTCTATTTAAGCAGCAAGCACTGCAGAGACTGACTTGTGCTTTTTTTGTACAGTTCCCAGCACATCTGGCAGTCTTGGATAAGGTCCCTAGGCCTGATTGTAGCAAAAAGTAATGATAGCGTGTTTAAAACTGGGGCCTCCAACTATGACTATATATAAAATGCAAAGCATTTGGGACAAACTGAAGGAAATACAATTTTTAGAAACTGAGCAAAAGAAAAAAAATGTATTCACCATTTTACATCTGCAGTTGTGCTTTGCAAGCGTGGGTGCTCCGTTGTGTTAGAAGACTATCTCAAAGCTGAAAGCCCGTGCAATGCAGCGGAGCACTTGCTCCCAGCTGATTAGCATCAAGCATTTTTCCTGTCCCATTTGCACAACTGCCGTGGTCCTTCATTAGTGTAGAGCTAAGCTGGCTCTAGGAAATGTTCTAATTATCTAGGCATCCTGATTAAACCTGCCTTAATTTAAGAGAGGCACACCACCATACTCATGTGAACGTTTCTTATTTCTTGTAAATAATAGAATTAGCTATGGGCATTTCCTTAAGAGCATACAGAACACAATTGCAGAGTAATTCCTCCCCCTCCAAGCCTAGTCTTGAAACATGCAAATTTCTCTTTCAAGCATGTTGGCAAAAAATGGCAATATCCTGGTACGCATGTTATTTGGACACTGAGTTACACACTGGTTGAGTTGTCATCAGTGGGTTGAGTTTTTTGGTGAATATATCAAGAGTTCTGTAGAGAGTAGCACAGTCTGCTGAGGAAATGCCAGCGTATGGCTTGCTTCTTGCTCTCTTTCATAGGGATCCAGCATTTGCCACTGCCAGGGTCAGGGTACCAGGCTGGATATGGACCTGTAGTCTTCCCAGTACAGCCTTCCTTACATAGCTCAATGCCACACACTGTAGCGCAATACACTTTCTGCTGAGTGTTTTAATCTTCTGTTTTAAAAATAACAAGACATCCCTTAACATTCAGGATACATTTTTCCACTCTGAAGCACCACAACAGTCTTTTTAAAGAAACTCAAGGAAGGGTGTTAACTTGATCAATGCTGTGCAGGAAGGAAAGCTCTTTCCTACTATTTTTTCAGCATGACTTTCACTGACATGATCAGGCTGGGAAAAGACATATTGGCTGACAGCCCAGGACAGCCATGCAATATCTCTAGTCATCTGGAACTCAAACTACTCGGCCCAAGGGAGAACCATAACATAAAAACAATTTAGGTTACATGCTGAATCTTACAAACATTGTTCAGTTTTTAAAAAATAGTTTAAATACTATTTATGTGCATTCGCTATGCATGGGGTTTTTGTTTTTTTTCCAAATGTCAAGTAAGACAAGCTGGGAGAGTTTGTACTTTTTTACTGTAGATGGTTTTCAAAAATCTCAGAGATTTTTAGAACTACAGGGAAATGAGCTTCCTCTCTTCTCATAAATTTAAGAGCTTGGCTTCTGCTGTGTATCGGATAGAATTGTTTTATATATAGATAATGGTTACTTTTTGACCCTGTCCCGAAAGCACAGAGCCACAGAAACACTGGTTGGAGGCGGCTTCCAGAGGCCCTGCAGTCCCCCTCCGGCACAAGGCGGGACTGTCGCCAGCACCGGGTTGGGGAGGGCTTGGCTTCATAGAATCATTTCGGTTGGAAAAGACCCTTGGGTTCATAGAGTCCAACCTTTGTCTGGCCAAGCCACAAAACCCCCGAGGACAGAGTTTCCACAGCCTCCCCGATGACCTGCCCTGAGGCTGCGCTTCTCTTCCAGAGATTTTTTCCTCCCATCCACTTGAAACCCTCCATGCTGCCCTGTGTGGCCATTGTCCCCTCTTAAGTTGCCTGTTGCTGCTGCCCAGAGTTTGCTCTCTCACCCTCCTACCTCCCCAGTGTGTATATAGTCTGAGTAACCCTGGGAAACCAAAGTACAAGGTCAATATATGTGCATGAAACTACAAAACTGGGGGCCTCAGCTTGTAACTGTATTCATCTGTTGAATTTTCAGTTGTCCTGTGGCACAAGAGAATTAAAAACAAGGGTTTTTCCAACAGCTTAAAGCTGACTCTAAAATATATTAACTATAGCGCTTTTGCAAGTCTGTTTTTCTCTCCCCCTTTGAAGCTGAGCATCACTGGCCTTTGTCTATTGTTACCTTATTTTTCATAAAAAAACCTGTTGGAATAATCTGCTTTTGGGAATAATCTTGGAGCATGTGCAGCTCCAATAATTTGGGGTAAAGCAACATGAATCCAGAATGTAAACTTCACTTCAAAAAACTTTTTTTCTCCACTTGTCTTGAATGAAGGTCTGAACTTGGGATGTGTCCATTGCCATCTGTCCTTCTGCCAAGTCCTAACATTCCAGCACACCTTGCAACAAGCCTAAAATTATTATTTTAGGAAAATGAGAATGGTTCCTGTGTGATTCCCTTTTTCCACAAACTGGTATTTCACAAGCTGAGTAACCTTACTGTCTTTTCAGCAACTGATCCATTCTAATATAGGATTGATGCACATATGCACATAGCTTGAGTTTTCCTCTGCAGCTTCTTGCTTTTGCTGAAATTGTTGGTTATATGGTGGCATTGTGGTATTTAATTGAGTTGATGTGATGTGCCATGTGCTATAACTTTTCCGGTGATGCTTTCATTGCAGGCCTTGCTGAGACCAGGACGAATAGATAGAATTATCTATGTGCCACTGCCAGATGCAGCCACTCGTGAGGAGATCTTCAAACTTCATTTTCAGTCCATGCCAGTCAGCAATGAAGTCTGCTTAGCGGAGCTCATTCAACACACAGAAAAGTACTCTGGAGCAGAGGTAAAACTTTCTGAATGATAATGACCCTGGAATTGGTCGGCAAAACTGAAATCAAGTATCATCCAGATACCATCTTTGAGTCTTCTCAAAGTGGTGGTGGTGGTGAATTAGGAAAGAGAATGTTTGAGAGATTTCTGTGGTTTCTCTCAGAAAACAGGATACAATCTGGGTCTTGGAGATGAAGATCTCCAAGAGAGATGAAGATCTCCAAGAGGATTGTTGCCAGGGGAAGGGCCTTTTCCAGGGTGAGCCTTAGTATGATCATGGGTGGCTTCACGAAGGATGTGCTACCAGGAGGAGTGGAAGGAACTGGGGACAAGTGCCCCAGACTGCCCAGACACTTCAACTGGGCCTCCTCACGTCCCCAGGGATCTTTTGCATTTAGGATAGTGACTGAGAGCCTCAGATGGAGGGAGTAGAGACAAAGTTATGAGAAAGTGTACGGGAATGGCAAGGGAGTCACTGATCACTTTTAAGCTCTTATTTTCCTATTCCATATAATCAAAACCTCACAGCAGCACTTCTTGTTACAGCTCATTGCTATTAGTTAGTCAGCTTCTGACAATGGACGTCAGACAATTATTTCCTGTCCTGGGTAGAAAAGAGAAAATGTCTCAGATGCTGCTGCCTGGCAGTTTTAATACGCATTGGTACGTTAGTGGTCACCGCTCAGCTCCCTGAATATTATTCATGTTAGTGTCTCGTGAAAGGATATTTCATTCTTTCCTCATTTTGATTAATTGAAAGTAATTACATTACTTCAAAAATTCAAAGAATGTTATTAAGGTTGCCAATTCTAGCTCTTAAAAGGTATAAAATACCAGAATTAAAATTTCCACCTTACTGTAGCTAGTCGTAGCGTATGCATTATCGTACCATCTTTAATTAGGTAGTCACCTTCTACTTTTTCTGTAGCAGAGTGGAAAATGTGATGAGCTTGCCTCGGCTCCCCCATCTTTCTGTGTGCTGTTTACAAGGAGAATTTCTCTGTTTTATGGAGAAATAAACAGTTATCTGTTTTACAGAGAAACAAGCTAAACTTTTGTCTTGGTCCAAATGAGAGGGTGACTGTGGAGTATTTGTATGGTTCTTAAAATGCTGAAGGACCTTCTCAGCTGCCTGGTTATTGGATATGCTCCCGGGCAAGACTTCTACTCATTTTGCTATCACTTAAATGCTGGTATGTTGTAAAATGCTGCGTTGCCTACTAGTTACCTCTGGCTGTTGGGGGCACTGCTGTGAGTGCTCCAAGTCCAAGCGATGGGCTCAGACCTTGCCATAGGCAGCGGCAGTGTCTGGGCTGGCCTCCAGGCTTGTTCTGGGAAGTTGTGTCATGGCAGACACCAAAGTCAAACCCTCAAGAGCTTTCCTCCTCCACAGCTGAGGACAAACTGTACTCCAGGAATGAATGAATGGAAGCTGCTTTGTGTGGCACATCTTTTTGCTGTAGAATGTGGGACCTCATAATGAAAAAAAGGCAATAATGAAAAGGATTGCAGGCTTAAATGTTGGCCTGGAAAACTGTCGCAGCTCTGCTTGCCTCCACGCTTTGGAGTAGTGACTTGAAACAGCATTATGTTTTTACCCGGATGTCAGTGATGTGACTCTTGTTGTCCTGGGAAAATTTGTCTGCCTCTGGCTGAGTTACAAGTCTCCAAAAACATAAATATTAACATACCCGCTGTTGTGTATGGAAACTGTCTTCTTACCAGGCAACAACTGTAATGCTTGTATTTCAGAAATTCCAAGCATATGGGGATTTCCTTTGGATCTGGATCAGCTGAGGCTCTAGTGGTGAATTCCTGTGCTTAGCTGATAATGAGTCGCAAATGTCTTGGTGCTGGCTTTGTACAGAACCAAAAATAAGTTAATGGGTCATTGAGTGCAGCTACGGACTAGTTTCAGGGAAAAAAAGCCTGCCTGTTTCTAATACGGCTTTTCTCATGAATTTTGTTCTTTTGCATCATTCAAGGAATTGTAATAACTGGGATGTAAAGAGTAAATACAGAAAAAGCCTCAGTCAGTGTTCCTTTGGAGAATATATAAAAAGTCTTGACAGTTGGCACGCACAGTGGCCAGTTTCATTAAAGCCTTTTCTTCCTAGTGTCTCCAGCTTCCCAGCTTTACAAATAGTTTCCGCTGTTGAATGGCAAGTTCCCATTCCACTGTTCTACCCTTTGTTTAGAAAAAGAAATGGAAAATACTGGGTTTTGTGACTAGAAGATGCTGTATGAATAGGGAGCTGCGTGTAAAGATGCGTTGAATCATCCTGACATGAGCTGAATAAACAGCAAGTAAAGTGGATAGTTCAGTATGCATCTGGCTTCCAACTTGGCCTTTTTTCAGATCAGATATTTGTGTATTTTTGCCTGTCATCACTTATGACCAGTTATCTCTATTCACCTGCTGGATGTACGTTTCTCTTAATGAGTACCTTTCAAGATATATCAAGATAGCAAAATAGGGTGATTACTTCCCACTGTTTCATGTGAGAGACGATGGAAGATAATTTATGAGGGTGAATTACAATTTCCTTCTCTCATGTATAAGTGAAGTTTAATATAGTTAAAAAAAAAGAGCATTACAGGAGCAATGTCAGTACAGCTAGCTTTTATTATGCTAATTGTATCAGTCAAACAAAGCCTCAACTTTTCTAGAAGTTTTGGGTTTGAGTTCCGTCTTCGTTTCCAGGCCCTTCTGAAGTCGTGCTCTGCAGCAGTGCTTGAGGCTCTTCTTCAGGGATACTTCAGTATCTGTAAATCAGGAAAATAAGGAATTGGTTTTCGAAGATTCTGAATAGCAAGATTTGGCCTCAGAGCTGATGTTGACACCAAGGATCATTCCTTCCTCCCTCTAAGGCAACTTGTTTTGGCTGCATCTCTGCCCTGAAGGGGCTGATGCTTTTTCCCAGGACCACCTCAACTCCTTTTTAGCTGAGCTGGTGTGACTGGGTGGTGGGCAGGGTAGGTCTGGTTGCTTTAAGAATGGCTCTGCTGGAACCCTCTGTTGTGTCTCGCACGCAGCCCAGCAGGTTTCACCGGTGGGGCAGAGGAGCAGTCAGAACTGCTCTTGTCTTTGCCCCCAGCTTTTTTTCCTAGAAAAATTTCTACTGAAGGCTGTGTCCGGTCAGCTGATGCCTGGCACGGTTCAGCAGGAGGCTGTGCTCTGCTGTCCTGCACCGCTGGCCCTGCCGGCACCTCTGGATGCTGTAGCCTTAGTAAGGAAGAGAAAACTCTCATTTCTGAAAGTAATACAAATGTTTGAAACAACAAGCGTCATGCCGCATTGAAGCTTTTATAAGGTTTATTCTAGTGTTCTTGCATTTTATTTTGGGCAAAATTGCAGGAGATGAACTTTTATAAAACTAATAATTTTTTTTAATGGTTTTATATTTTGGGATGTCTTCACTCGCAGATTGTTCAGTTTCATCATAACTTTTTTCCAAAAGCATTTCCACTGTTATACTTCATGCTGAGAAGTTTGATCTGTTTGATTTCTCACTGTGCTTTCTATAAAGTATGGTTAATTAAAGATCCAACCACAGGAGTATTTAAAAGCAAAGTTTTAAAGTGCAAATAGTACAAGTTCTTTTACGTGCTTTCATGATGCTGTTACAGCCAGCTTGCTTTAGGAAAGTCAGGCCTTCCACAAACTCTGGTGCTCTACTTTTTTAATTTGGGTTCAGATTAGGGTTTTTATAATTATTGGCTTTTGTCTGTTGAATAGAAAACACAGATAGTCTCAATGCAGTTGTAACAGTCTCAATGCAGTTTCTAGTGCAAGAACAAAATCAAATGGACATTGTCTGTTAGGAAATTGCATGTCCTGTAAATTATACATTGTCTCAAACAGAAAAGAAGAAAGATTGTACTTGGAACATGTCTTGGCCTAGAGGAAGGACACCTAGCTTTATAAATGCAAAGACTGATGTCTTTATTAGCGGTGGGGGGAGGAAGATTGTATCATTTGCCTTTACAAATTAAGTGGAAGGGGTGTGTCTGTCTTCAAACCTTTGGAGTTCACTCTGTGAAAAGGATGAGCAAAGGGCTGAAGACAGTATTTCCCCAAAGTTGAAATATTTTGTTCCAGAAAGTAGATGATAAAAAGGTAAATAAACCCCGTAGAGTGAGGGACCTTCTTATATTGTCTCAGCCCCAGTTCAGAGCATGTTTTTGTTACAGTTTAGAAGGCAGTAGCAGAAAGGGAGGTTTTAATCAGAAACTGAAATCAAGTGTTGAGTTGTTCTGAATTTAGAGTTGGTTAGAAGTAATAAAGAATTAAATATTCTGGTTATGATGATAATATTCTTAAGACTTATAAAAGTAAGCTAATGGGACTGACTGCTTTTAAATTGGTGGAAAGCAGGTCACGGTGAAAGCAAAGGCTGGCATTGTTTCTATAGTATTATCAGTTTCCATGCTTACAGGACACAATAGTAAAATGGGAATCTGGGAACCTGTAAATCTTTCACTAGCTCTTAGTTGAAGTAGAATAGTTAACGTAAAAAATATCTTTCTCACTTTGCAATAACTCTCAATGGGAACACAGAATGAAGGGGAAAAAAACCAAGCCAATGAAGGTTTGCTCTGGCTCAAATGAGAGCATATTTGATGCCAAAAAGTATCTTTGCAGCAGAGCACTAGCCCAAATCGACTAAAGCCTTTGACTCTTAAAATATGTATTCCAAAACATGCATGTTCTTGTTTACCAGATATTGACATATTTAAACTATAAACTTTAATTAAAAAAAACCACTCCAAACAACCAAGACCTCCCCAAACTCCTCTTTTTTTTATAGAAGAAGGTACCAACTACAAAAGAAGTGAGGATGCATTCTATCGTAGGCTAAACAGTCTTTTAAGAAATTGGGAAAAGTTTGTCTCTTTACTAAAGAGCATCTACAGGGAAGGTGAGAGAGGGCTTAGATATGGGGGGGGGGGGGGGGGGGGGGGGCA
>JAOQGH010000032.1:6862639-6929858 GCA_025769975.1 Gallinago jamesoni
CCATTCAACAAATTAGGATGTGTTATCTTCTTTACATCTAGTTTTCCATGAAAGAAAATTTTGAACCTCCAAGATATCAGCAAAAAAAAAAAGCGTATATGTCATCAGAAGCATGTGATTTGGAAATGCACTTTGGTAAAGCATCTGGGGCTGAAATGACTCTGGCCTGGCTCTGCTGGATGGCCTTTCCTTCTGAAGGAGTTCTGCTTAGCTCCCCACCAGGATATGGTACTACAGTAAAATGCAGTTCTTGAAGTGAGCAACATCATCAAATCGAAACGCAGTAAGACTAAGGCCTCAGATGAACCTCTGAAGTTTCTCTTGGAATGATGCATAGGATCTGTTAATTTATATCACTCATTGAAAAGTTAACATTTTTGTGTGGGTGGGTGAGGAAAAGAAACTCAGCCTTCATCCAGTATGGGTAATATGGGATCACCACCTTCCTACACACATTTATCAGTGCTGAGGATGTGTTTGGCACAGGTGGCTGGAAGGTGAGGAAATACCTGGCATTGGGAATGTTTTCCGAATGTCAGTGTTTGGGATAAACGAGATGAATCACTGGAAAGGAAATAACTAACTACACAGGACTTCCCATGGGATTTTGCTTACTTCTGTTCTCGCAAGGACCTCGTACGTGCAAAATGTGCTTGGGCAGATTAGGAACGAGGGCAATCACTCATTGGCATGGCAGTGCCCAACCACAAGTTTGTGGCATTACACCGCCTCTCCCTGCTCTCCTTTTTAGTCACTTGAGAAAGATCTGGTTTCCCTCACATATTTTCAGAGATGGGGTGGGTGTTTTGTTACTCAAATTGGGCTGATAAAGTACTATAGGCATTCACTATCTGAGTATATAAAGCATGGATGGCAATTAGCACGTTTATGCAAAATGTAAGGTTTGGAATACAGGAGAGTGTTTGCACTGAAATTTATGCTTCGCTGGCTCATCTGGGAAAGAACATTTTATCCTTCAGGGAGATGATGATTTGCTAATAGTTTAATCAAGCGGAGGAAATTTAATGCATCTGTCTGAAGGGATATTAGCGTTTCCGCAAAGGTCAGACTCATTAACAGCTCAGGAGGGTACAGTCAAAACTGCTTCCTAAGTAACTCAAAGAACGCTGATCCTCAAAGGAGCTTGGGGAAAACACCAGAGGGAATTTGAATGAGCCCCAAAATGAGCACCAAGCAGTGTCGAGGTATGAAATTTAGCCTGCTTCTCAAACCTGAGATTGTCTTCTTCTGTATAGCCTAAAGAGCTGAACATTTTGATTCCCTAAATGCTGTAACTGTTAGGGTGCAGGAACCTTACAGCTAATTTCAGTAGATTTTCTTTTTCTCCCTATCTGTGTCTCCATTAATTATTTCAATGGCATCGTCTACCCAGGTTCTGTAAACGAGCACATGTGTTTGCTTTTGTCCTTCCTGTGCCTTTCAAGAGTCGTTTCTTGTTGCACACCTGTTTGGAGAAAGATCCTGCAACAGGAGCATCGCTTGTGTCAGGGGTAGGCGATCCTCTGCCCATGGGGCTGCTTGAGCTTTTATGAAACGCCTGTAGTTCCAGCAGACCAGCCGAGGCCACGGGAGATGCCGCGGGAGGCTGCTTGCCTCCCTCCCCTGCCCTTGCCTTCCCTTTTCCATGCTACCTGGCATGCAGCGGGGTTACCAGGAGCTCCCCTTTGTTGAGAGTGGCAGAGGGGAGTGTGTTGCCAGCACAGCGGGGGACTGTCGAGCTGTCACCGAAACACAGGCTTATAAAAGAGGGACCTAGACTGACACTCTGTCAGCCAGCTTCACTTGCCCTCCGCTCCTGCCTGTGGCTTTGCTGCTTTATTGTCCTGGTTTTGGCTGTAATTCCCAGCAATGGAAAAACATGTTGCTCTTTAAAAGCAGATGGGAATTCATTCCTGAAGGAAAAAAATATGTCTCTTTAGGCTACTGCTATTGTTTTCTTTTAGTTTTATTTTTTGCCTGTGAGTTATTTCTAGCAACTTTTAATTTAATTCATTCTTCTTTTTCTTTTTTTTTTTTTAAATAAAATCAGACAGCAGGGATTATTCTTAAATGTCTTAAAGCACACACTTTCAGTATACCGGTGATCACAAGTGGGGGTATATAATGTTCATAGTAAAAATTGCACTTGCAATGATCAGGAAGGAATTGAAAATATGGGTTTATTTCTGCCTCTTGAAGTATTTTCATTTATGTAATACTAATGCTTGTGTCAGTTCAGAGTGGTAGAATTTGCCTTTATGTTTAAAAAAATCAAAAGAAAAAAATTTAGCACTTTTTCCTCACACTGACTTGTTTTTCTGATTTAAAGCTGTAGTGCTGGCGCTTGATCTTGTAAATTGTGATGCGTCACAGGGTATGTGGTTAGAACTGAGCTTTCTGCTTTGACTTTGTCTCGAGTCTAGTCCTAAAGTATAAAACAAGGCATACAAATTAAAGAAAATCACCAAAAAATCATTGCACTTTATAGAGAATTGATTCTCAACCTTTGACTGTTACACACCGTTTTCAGGGCCAGATCCTCAATATATACAAGTTGCTGTAAATACTAAATATATCTTAGTATCTTAGCAAAAGATATGTCTGAAGTTTTTTCTTTCATTTTTTTGTGAGACCACTGATCCACTTTTTTCATAAACAGGAGGGAAAAAGTAAATGTTCTTACATATCCATTGCCATTTCTCATACCTTTAAGATCAGTATGTGTCTGACTGGCTTAAGTGCCTGTTATGATTACTTTTAATAGTATACAGTGTCTGACTATTAAACTTCAGTGTTCAATTTACCTTTCTCTAGGGGTATATACGTTTTCCTCTTGCTGAGGATTTCAAGAGGGATTCCCATGGAGGTAGCGATGAGGCATAATCTCAGGCATCATCTTGGCCAGGAATGCTGCAGAAAGCTCCCCGCTTCTGCAGAAAATTTTCCTTTCTGTCATTAACTGAAGCAGCCCTCCGAAAATAAGGGTAGTACTTGGACAATGATATCCAAAACGCCTCTGATTATTATCTTAATTGGCACTAGGAATATTTAAATGCAGTACCTGAAGGCTAACTCAGGATGTTTATAGCAGATGAAACCATACAGAGGAACACCTTGTGCTGACCTACTTGTATTTCTGGTACTATGCCAGTTAAATTGCTGTCAAGGTGGAAGAAATGTTAATGAATGGCAGAGGAATAATAGAGCCCAGGTATAAAAGCTTATTAATCTACCTGAGTATTGTTGCTGTGAACGACGAACATGTATTTTAATGACAGCACTAGCTGTTTACACTTCACTGAACTGCAAAGATTGCAGAGGTGTGTGTGTGTATGAATTAAAATACTTGAACATATACACATTTCTTTGTGTACATATAAAATAGGATGTTTGCCTTTGGCAGTCATCAACAAAGTAATTGTTTCTGTTGTGAAAATTTGGAACCTAATAATAAAATAATATCTAAACATCCTATAATACTTCCCATCCCTAAACATGTGCATGAGCTGCAAGCTTACATGCTTGTCATCCCATTAAGTTATGTGAGTTTGAAAATGCACTCTGCTATATTCCTTTCAAAGATGTTTTGATTAGGTATCACTTTATTTTTCTAAGTGAGTTTTTTTTGAGAAAGAGTAGTTGAAATATCTGCTTTTGTTCTGCTTTCTTTTTTTATCCACAAACTTTAGCAATGTCCTTGTTGGAATTGGAGGCTTTTTGATGAAATTAAGCTGCTCAGCAGTAATTCTGAAACAGTATGAGAAGTTGTTGGTAATTAAGATAGTCAGTGATGCTGAATGTGGCAACAGGGAAGCTTTTGTATATTTGCAGCCAAACCTATGTTGTCAAACAGGGAAATTTTCGTTCTTGCCATATAACTTCTGTTTTTGCAGCATGCCTGGACGCTGGCGGTTCATTAGAAGGAGAGCTGCAATCCCATTGAAGAAGGCACTCTAAAGGGAGCTATCTGTCACTGGCTTTCTCTTTTGTGTTTGAATCCTAACAAAGTTTTTGTATTGGCACAAAACCTTGGTCTCAGCATTTAAGCCATTGCCTGGAATAGAAGCTGTCAGGTAATGTTGCTTAGCACTACTGAAAAGCTGATGTGTGCATGCGCTACTGAAGCTCAGATTTTTGTATATAAAAAATTGGAAGTTGGTTATTTTCAAGCTATCTTTTATGGTTTCCCTTAAATACATGTGGAAATACATAAAGCTTTAGATTGCCTTTGGCAAAAGGATTAAATGGTTATTGGCAGGTGGAAACAGCACGATAATAACTCTGAGGCAAATTGTTAGTGATGTTAGAAGCAATTCTGTGGACTGCTTTGCTTTTTAATTAAACTTTTTCAAACTATCACCCAGTTCTCAGCTCAAGCTTTTTGTTTCCTGTCTTTGGGTAATGAAAATGTCAAGCATAGGGTAGAAAAAAACCTTTCAGGTCTTAGTCTTCTGTAATTTGTCCGTGGCATTGCGTGCATAGAAGTGAGCCATTGGATTGGGGTTGACCACTTGCAGTGGAAGGAAACAGAGCAAAACCCAAGATGACGGCAACTGCTAATTGGTCTCGACATCCCCATTGTCAGGGGAGGAGAACCAAGAGCGTTTTGCTGAGTTTAAAAGAGTTGCTTTGGTTTTTTTTTTTTTTATGGTTTATTTTCTCATTTAGGGAAGCAAGGGGGGTTAGTTATGATTTCAGAGTAATTAGCATCTTATAGAGACTGGCTTTGTGATGTTTGAGACTAAATTTCCTAGCAAACAGAGTAAATTTGTGATAAAACTGGACTATTACTGTTGTACTTAAGCACAGTGAGACGTACCGTTTGGAGGGACAGGAGGGGGAGAGCAGCAATCTGTCTTCTGTTTTGTCTTGTATATTTTGGTCTTACCGTGTTTTTCACTGGGATAAACCAACTTTGTCTTTTTCCAGAACTGCTCCCTGGGAGCTCTCGTTTGATGAAAAACTGATGGGGGCGAGGAATGTACCCAGCTCTTAGGTTAGACTGTGGGTATCTGCGGTGGGATGTTCCCAAGTATTTGTGAGCCAGCATCAGGAAGACTCTTTCCACGCAATCTCTCTTGGACAGCCCTGTAAGGCATGGTTTTCCTCGTTCAGCCAGGAAGGAAGGGCAGAAGAGAAGAAGCCAGGAGGACAGGTTGTTGGGGACTTTTTCTCATGACAGGCAATGATGGGGGCTTGGGTGCTCAGCAGTGCCACACCGCCACAAGCAAGCGAAAACAGCCCAGCCCAAAAGCCACGTCCTGCTTGCGTGTCTGGTTACCTCCACAGGTCACAGTTGTGGCTGTACCTGGAGAGGGGAGTCTTGGGGAGCCCCCTTGCCGGGGAGGCTGTACAGTATGGCTGGAGGGACGCGGGCTCATCGCAGGCTCTCGTAATTAGATGTGTTACCGCTGTTTGGGATCTTGCCATTTCTGTGGTCATTTTTGTGTATTCACATGTTATATAAAACGGGGGAAGAAACAAACCGTGCTCCTTTGTTAGCAAAACAAAATTTGCAGGCAAGAAAATGTGTTGGGTAATTTAGTGTAAACAAGAGAGAACAAAACTGCTCTTGATTCTGACTTTTCTAGTGCAAAGCCTGAGGACTTCCCAAGAAGAGTTGGCAGTCTTGTTTTAATAGTCAAATACTAAGCCCTCATCATAATAAGATGTCAGTTCTCTTCAGAAGTGGAATATAGTCAAAATGTTAAAAGCCAAAACCTTATTCTTCATTTCTAGTATTTATTGTTACTGAAGTTGCAAAATTATTTGTGAATTCAGTGAAGTAAATTCAAGGAAAAAAAAGTGGGGTCTTTTTGTATGTTAAGAGAGTGTGTTTATATGTATTTTAATAAGTGCACGCATGTGTATATAATGTATTTATAAAGACCTTCCTTTTCTTGTTTCTAATTTTCTTCAAGTATATACAGAAAATAAGTTCCATAAACTTACCTATCCAGGAATTATTCTTTCCTTTCCTCCTCTTCTTTCATATACTATTTTTGCACTTGTGAGCTAAAAAAGTGTTTTGATACTCATTGGCTTATTTATTTTTATTAAAAAATCTGTATTTTGTCTTCATTAACCCTTGTTTATCAATAACAACATTTCTGGAAGATTATGGGGGGGAAAGAAACACAAAATAAATTTGTCTTCTATCAATGCTTTGAATTTGGAGGAAGAAAATGAACTTGAGAATTTAGACACTATCTTACCCTAGGCTAATTGTTTACCATTAAAAAGAGAGCTTGCATGTAGGAGGGAGTGTTATGTTTTGGACTTACTTCCTTGTAACTCATAAATCTTGGCTGTGTAAATGTTCAGTCATTAATTAGGGCTTTCAAATTAATCTGTTTCCTGACTGGACTTGGCTGTTTTTGCATAGAGCAGTGCTGTTTCCCAACTTCCCAGTTTAGGAGTGCTCTCAAATGTGTGATATGGAAGTACGATGTTTATTGGGGAGAGTTAATGAACAGCTTGGGGGGGGGGGGGAGCATTTTGTTTCTAACGTGCAGGAAATAGGGCGGTGGTATTGAAATGGTTTTGCATACTTTAATTACTTCCCTTACTTCAAACAATGGCAAAATATGGCTATTCTATATCGATAAATGTCAGTCCTGAGCAGAAGTATGTTCCTTCCCTTTCATTATTGTGGGATAGTGTTCTGTCTTTGCAATTCAGCCAGTTTACTCTGGATGATATACAGAGCCAAAAAGTCTCTCTCATATGATCAAAAAAGATTTCAACTTTTGTTAGAGACTTTTTAAAAATTGGTTGATAGTATTATCACTCGGGTAATATTATGATTACATTCATTTGACCTGCTCACATGTAACGGTGTGTTCATTTGGGGTTTATGTCTTGCTTGTGTTACCCTTTACAAACGTGTGTATATATCTATGTGTGTGTGTCTCCTTTCTTACTTATGAAGGCGTTGTAGGGCTTTTACCATACATTTAATTATTTATCTAAGATGTAGGATTTTCTGAAATTTGTATTTGGATGACGATAGTTACCATATACATTGCACTATAAATGTTTGTGTTATCTTTAGCATTTAACTATAGACAGGTCTGTCTTGGCTGTGTTGAAAGTGAGTCTACCAGGTCTTCCTCTGAAGTGAACATCTCCTAACTCATGCAATGAATTTGCTGTCAAAAGTGAATCACTAGCCAGGTGTGATATTTTAAAAACAGGTAGTCTTGGAGATATGCTACATTTTGTAGCTATTTCAAACCAAAAATTTTCATTATCTGAGCTCCAGTTGACTAAATGTGTATTGCAGCAGTCAACTTCCTTCAATTCTGCATGTGATATGAAATGGATTTCATAAATAATGTTTTTCTTCCAAGTAGTCTAACTTGTACATGAAGCCTAGAGAAGTAGGATTTAATCATGAACATTAACAAAAAAAATATCTCTCATTACCTTTGTTTTCAATCTATGAAAGTGTGGTACTTCTCAGGGTTTTTTTTTGTCATGAAAGTGTAAAGAAATACCACAGGGCTAATCGATGTCCCCTTTACCAAGGAACTGAAAAATAGTTTGCAACGTGTGCCTACAAATCCAAAACAGTTGTTGTCTACCATGAATATATTTTTCATTACTTTCATATATGTGTTGCACCAAGGAAGGTATTTGATTTCTTAACAGCTAATTAGAAATCGGTCTGACTGAGTTTCAAAGTCTGAGAGAGTTTGAAATCTGAGTTTAACTCTTCAGCTGAATTTCATCACTTTTATCTCTTCAACCAAAACCAGGCTATTAATACTTTCTCACTTCTAGCCTAGTCAAAGTTTAGAGTGTTACCCTACAGCATTTCAAAGATTTTCATGTGCATAAAAAATTCCCTGCAACCAATGGAATTATTTAATGCACTTAAGATCATATACATGTTTAAGCTTGCTAAATCCAAGGATTATTTCTTTAATTCCTAAAGATTAAAACATCTTCTAACTTAATGTATATTATTAATTAGATAGCAGAAATAACAGAAGATGTATCAAGCTTTATTTTTTATTTATTTTCAAGCTAAGGTGTATTTTTATGGCCATGTTCTATTGCTGTCACTTACGTGCCTGTCGTTTCCTAACAGTTCACTTCTTTCAAGCCAACTGCTGCATGAACTACCCACTGCTGTTTTGTGCAATTAGATTTTGATACAGCAAAATGATTTTTTCATGACCAAAAAACCTCTTTGCATTTTAATAGAATCAATGAGTAAGCATGTTCTGTTTCATTGAGTCCCAAGCTAAGTTATTGTAAATGTTTTCAGCTCTTTCAGTATTACTTTTTACAGATTTCTGATATGAGACATAGCTGTAAGTGTTTGTGAAGAACAGTGGCCAGGTGAATCCCTCTCATTTTAGTCGATGTTGTTGATGAAATTGAGTACAATTCAGTGTGGCCTCAGTGCTACTGTAGGCATGTTAAAGATCAGCCTGACTTTTAAAACAAATCTGCGACTTTATGGCATTATATTTTAAAGTAACAAACCCTTCTTTTTTTTCCCCTTGCCCCCATGAGATTATTGCCGGCCAATGAATTCTTCCAAAAATAGCTCCATCTGCAGAAATTGGCTAAGGAGAGGCAGCATCAAAGGCACACAGGCAGTGAGTGATGCACCAAGTCAGGCAGGCGATGGAAATCCAGGTGAGCCTGTCGTGCCTGGTAAAAGTACCACGTGGAGCATGATAGGAAGGCTTGCTAAATTGTAAAACGTAGCATTAAGAAACTGGTAATAAATCTCTCTTCTGCCAATCTGCATTTCAGTGGAAACAGTCCTGGACTTGCTGGGAGATAGCTTGGATTGTCTCATTGGTTTCTTCTTTCTTGTGAATTTGATAAATCAATTGACACATCACATTTGGTAACAAGTGAACCGTATTTCAAAGCCTGAAATAATGCCTATGTGACATTTATAATTTGAAATCGGTTGTTACACAAGACTCGGAAGGCATTCGGTGTTGCATTTGGTAGTATCTATGTGTCACCTTAGTAACAGAAGAAATTATAATTTATCTTCTTTCGTGCCAGGTACTAAGTAGGACTGTTTTTGCACTGCGCAGATTCAAAGTCAGGAACTGCATTCAAAATACTTTCAGGGAATTATTACAAATGGTGTCTTTCCCAGGACACGCGTTTGTTTGGTACCTGGCCCCTGTGGGATGTTACCAGCAGGTTGCATCAGGCCAGTATGGAGTGGCTGGTGCTGGTTTCACTGCCGTTCTGACACCCTGCCATTGAAAGAAGGACTTGGAAAAGACAGCAAGGAAGCTTAGAAAGTTGTTACATTGAAGAAACAAAACCAAGGCAGTACAGGAAAAATAGTTCAACCTATTACAAAAAAGTGCTTAAAGCCACTTGTGCTTGACTAAAGTAAATAAAGAGGACAAGTTAACATAGGTGATGAGAGCCATGGCCCATGACAGCTCCCCGGACCACAGGAGCTGCTCCACTGACCTCACAGTCCTGAGGCTCCTAAGGCTTTTCCTAAAAAGCCAGCGCAGGGACCCGAGCAGTATCCAATCATTGCTCATGCTTTGGTTTCTCAAGGTGAACAAAACAACGATACTGGTGTTAAAGTGATAAACCTAGTCCAGTTCCTAGCCCAGTCAGAGCTGCACAGAACAGGTTGTTCCCTGCGAGTCGGAACAACACTGATAACATTTGGCAGGAATAGCAAATACGCATTAATATTTGCATTATGATAACAGAGAGAGTCTATTTTGAGGTTTATATTTGATACTAATAATTCATCCTTGGTTTTGAGATGATTCCTGAAAGAAAGTATCTCTTTTCTGCAGTGAACGGTCTTTCTTGAGCCTCTCATTTTTAAAATAGAGAGCTTTTAGTCACTTTATTTTTACCATTTAAAATCCAGCAGTCTTATTGTACTAATGCTTAGGCTGCCAGGACTTTTTAGCACCAGATTTTTTTCATTTGAAAGTAGTGAGGGTTTTTCATCGTTTGTTTCTTCTTAATTCCTATGCAACATTTAAGGAAAGCTTAATTAACCCCAGAATTCAGGGAGAGGAAACAGTGCTCAGCAATTGAGAATATAATTAGCTACATTTATACAGAAGTGATTGAATTACCAAAGTTCCTTTTTTTTAAAAAAAAAAAATTGGTTTTGGATGAGTTTTGGGGTTAGGAAGGGAGGGAGGGCAGGCACAGGCTCTGTAAAAAAAGCGGAGGGAGTAAAAATGCTTCCATGGATCTGGAAAAGCGAAAGATACTGAGCAACCTCTGTTTCTCTGTAGAGCTGAAGCACTGGTCTTACTCTTAAAAGTCTTCGACAGTCAGAGTTTAAATTTCAGCTTAGAAGGTTTGCAAAGCTTAGAAAAGCTATGCAAGTCAAATCCTGTTGTCAAGGTGTAAACATAGGACTGGGCTGATCCTGGATACCAGCACCAGTCTTTTTACTGTTTTTTATTAAAATATTTTGTTACTTCTGCTGCAAATTAACGTTGGTTTGAACATTTTCTCTCTTAAGTATTGTTCAGTCTTCCTCATTAAAAAAACATTTCCTCAATAATAATGGGTTCCATATGTAGATGTACTATGTATGTAAAATGATACGTATTAATATAAGTAATCACACATGAAAATGTGTTTTTATGCTTTTCACCATGTAATGACTCTTCCCGCTCCAGCCTTCTTCCCCCGAAACAAGCAGAACAACAAGAAAACCCATTGAAAGGAAATATGCAGTTTTAAATAATTTTCCAGATACCGCATTTTCCCAGTTCAACTGGAGCTGGCGAAGGAGGCGGGTGGCCGGCAGAGATTGATCACTGACTATTCCAGGAACAGCTCGGCTTTCCGTGCAGCGTGGTCCATACCACGGGCTTGCGTGTGCCTACCAGCGAGCCTCCTGAAAGGAAAGCTGGTCACCATGTGCTTGGCTTCAAAAATGAGGGCAGGTCCCTTCTCCTTCAGCATCCTTGGTGCTGATGAGGAGGAGACTCGCTCAGGTGCTTACAGTGCTTGCTTGACTGTTCTGCTGAACTGCAAGGTTGTGGTGAGGTGGAAAGACTTTACAGTACTGTGCACGCCATCTCAGAAACATATGGGGAAAGCGTTTCTTAAAAAGAAAAAAAACAAAGCCCCTTTCCTTTTTAGAGTGTTACAATGGTATTCCAACATCTGCCTGTAGAAATAACACCCAACCTCCATTTCATAAAAAAAAAGGGGGCTCTAAAAAGCCAAGCCACCTTATGAAATCTCTAATTTTTTCATCTTTTGTATATGATTTTAACAAAATGAAGATTTCCATGTGCTCTGTTTAAGTCTTGTAACGTGATGCAATCAGTCAGTTCAGCCGATGAGACGTTCTGCAAGTACCCTGCAGCAGATGAGCTTGCTGCCTTCTGCGGGGAGGACAGTGCAGGGAGGGGAGGCTGGGGAGAGCTGCAGGCATTCTTCAGACCTGGCACTTACACGTGCAACACCGCTTAAAAGATTACCAGAACCATTTCCCAAAGCAAAAGGGACACATCAGATTTTTCTTCAACCTGGAGGTTTGTGACCAATTAAAAAAAAAGCCCTGAAGAAGATGAAGTAGTACAGGACATGGCTGTCTCATTACTTCATAGCAAAAAAATGCAGTTATCAATTTCACTTTTATAAATTTTGCATTAGATGTTCTTCTGGTAAAAAATTGTTTAGAAACATTAAATAATTTACTTTTGTGTCATAATTCAGTTTTGTGTCATTGACTCAGGATGAGCCCTAAAACGGAGGGAGTTTGGTTTTCTGGAACAGGCAGACAATAAAAAATATTTTACATTATAAATAGAATTCAGAATGTTTCAACTTGAAAGGATTTGAAGTACTTAAATTCAAAATTACTTTTTCAAAATTCCCCTTCAATTTTGTTGCTAAGTGTAATGGGTGAGGTTGAATTTGACCCTTTGGTTATTTGGGTTTGGATTAAATGATATTTTCTGCTTGGGAAATATTCTATCCTCTGTTCAGTGGAAAGCTTTTACAATTCTGCTTTTGGTTGAACCTAAAATTAGAGGGAGTTTGGTTTTCTGGAACAGGCAGAGAATAAAAAAGAGTGGTTTGGGGTGGGGTGGGGTTTTTTTTACACGCGTTGATAGATGGCACTTTTACTTCAGCATCAGCATCCTTTTTCAACTCATTTCCTGCTGCTCTTCAGAGTTCTTTTGCTAAGATGACGGAGCAGACCAGGTAGCACTAACGGTCTGCAGGCTGCACTTTCGCATGGACCATGTGTTTATGTTTTTATATTTATATTGACTCCACGCTTGAAAGATAATGCTTTCTCTGTCAGGTGTAAATGGTACATTTGTAGGAAATGGGTGTTAGAAAGCCTATAGAGGAATATTTAGTCGATCTCTATCTTAAAACGTATTCTGTTTTGAAAATGTATTTAAATGATTGTATGATTATACATAGTTGTGGGTGACTAATCTAGTCTATTGCTGCAGGTCATGGGAATAGTCATAAAAAGTATTTATTCTGAACGTGAACCCGGATGCATGCTTTCCCAACGTGTTTCCCATATGGTCTGTAAGTAAACAGTAAATCAGATAGAGAAGAATTGAGGAAAGAGAAGAAGTGGAAAGTGGGGACTCTGCAGCACTAAAACTGCAGCCCTACGTGGTTTGAAGCTTTAACTTGTTTTCTCTCAGAAGCAAAGAAAAGAAAGAATTAGTCTAAGTGGAAGGAAGATGTTCTGCATCCTAGGAACCCACTGAGGTACAGGCACTGACAAAAAACATCATTCGGGTTTTTCCAGGAGGAAGCTGGTCACCTCGAGAAATGGCGTGCCATTTGCTCACCGATGCTTAGTGCTGCAACAGGGGCTGGTGCTTCTCTGCAGACCTCAGCCGGCACAGTCTTTTCCTGAAACCAAAGGGGCCTTAGGAAATTGCTCATTGAGTTTCAACAACTCGCCGTTCCCATCGTTATTGACCTTACCTGGCTGTGCCTCACAGGGCGTATCGCTGTCAGACATGTGGTTCTGCACCTGGTCCTCACTGCTTCTGTCGGGCAGTCTGAACCAGGGAGACGGGGACATTGCAGATGTCTCTATGGGGGGTGGATAAGGGGCCTCAGCTGTGAAGACTACCAAAATGCATTTTATATTGCAGCTAGAGAGCACACAAGAACTTCTGTGCTACAAACGTTGTACACTGGCTGTATGAGTGGGAGGGTAGAAGTTGTGCTTGGCAGAAGAAACCATATTTTGATGCTGTCGCTTCAATCTCTACTCATTTGTTTGCTCCGTGTTTACCTTGAATTCCAGCTGGGGAATCAGTCCCAAGTCTCTTCAGTGTTGTTCCTCAGTACTTATAGCCTTCTAAGCTGGGCTAGCCACTAAGACCATTTCTTAGTCACTGGAAAGGGGCCGTTTTGTTGCTCTGGTATCTTAGGCTGGGAAATTTGCTCTTGGATGCAGCTCACACAGGCTTTCCGTGCCCTGCAATCCATCTGATTTTCCTAATGTCCTTGCCTTCTTTCGTGGGCTAGAGAAAGTACATGCTTTCTGTGGGAAATGATTGGGAGATTAGAGAGAAGAAGTTGGTTTCAGTCCAAAGGGTGGTGATATATATTAGCACAGTTTATAAGATAAAGCCAAATCTCTATTCTCTGTTACCTCGTGAGACTTCAGCCTAGGGCTAAATGCAGCCACAGACGAATGCTCTTTCTTGTACTGCTAAGGGCACGTCAATGTGAGGAAGTTATCCTGGAACGAGATAGGGTGTGAATGTAAATGCAGTAGCTGTTCCAGCATAACATCCTGTGGAGACAAGGTCTTGGTGAAGTGACTAAAAGCGATGGAACGACTTCAGTGCAAGCTGAGGACACCGAGCTCCCCCCTCCCCCCCAGCAGCCAGATGGGCTGAACACCGTCTCCCTGGCCTTTTTTTTTGGTGGGCATCTGATATCTAACTTTCATTGCACTAGCTGCTTTTCCTGTCAATGTCACTTGTGGAAATCGTGTTTTACTGCTTAATTTATCAGTTGTCAGAATGAGGTCCAGGGTGATGGCCAAGATTGTTGCTATAGGTAACTTGTGAACACAAACCATAGTTTAACACCCGGTGAGTGAATGATGGCTGATATTTTAGCTCTGCCATCTCTTACTGGTTTTTGTCATTTCTACAGATTATAACCCAGGCTTTGATCATCTCTGCAGGTATCTAAGGTCTGTTGCTCTTGAAGTGATGCAAAGGGAAAACTGCTGCAAGGAAAAAATGTATACTTGCTATTCTCTTTCAGAAAAAAATTAAAATGTTAATGCACTGTTTGCAGTGTTGGAGAGGAATATGTACGTGTGCGCACACTTCACGTGGTATTCTGGGAGTTAAAAATCACCTTTTTTTATGCTTGTGAGGTTGCTACCCCAGTTTCTAGGCCTATGCGATGTGATTCAGCTGTTACCTGTTCTTTATGGTCTGTTGAAAATTAGTGTTTATTTTTAAAGTGCCTTTTTCCAGATTAAGTAGAGCATTAATTAGTCAGTGTGAGGAACAGAGTGCATTATTCTACCGCAGCTTTCCATCATGTCAAAAACTTATTACCAGATGTAGAGATCATAAACAAACACACATAGCTGCTGCATGTAAATCTTCTGCAGGATAAATTACTGCTGATCTCTTATGATTAGATCGCTTTGTCTTCCAGCTCATTAATACACTTTCAGGCATGGAGAATATTTAGGTGCTAATAACACACAACACAGGAGAGCATTAACTTTCCATGTTTGTTAAACATATTTCAATCTGGATTCTTTGCCCATGGTCTAGGCTACTCTTTTTTCTAATCTTGAAAGAGTAGTTGCGTAGTCAAAATCTTCCTTCAGAATTGGTATTTGCTTCTGCAGGGTCTCCACTGGGATATACAAGTAGTCTTCCCAAAGCCACACAGAGATGATGCTACAGGAATCAATCTGAAATTATTTGGCCAAAGTCTTTGCTGGTGCAATCCCCAGGGGAGTTATGCCGGTAGTAAATTGACCCAAGGACAAATAAACCTAATGAAAGCTGTGAACTGCTAATATAGGACCCGATCCTGCCTCTTACCAAGGAATTAGATCCAACTGCAGTGATTCCCATGGCAGTCCCTGGGACTGGTCCCTGCTGTGTGAGGTACCCCCGCAGCTGCCTCTGTACCCCTCCACTATCCATGGGCAGAACACACACAGGGACCAGCTTCAGGAAAGGGGATGTCCTGATGCTGCTGGAGACGGGCATATTAGGCCTGCACATGCTGGCCCTGCATCCCCACCACGTTCCTTTGTGCCTGTTTCAAGTACCTATTTATGCTTGTTCAGCTTTGGGGCAGGGTTCTTTTGCTCCTTAGCACATACCTCCTTACAAGGAGAAGACACCTTAGAGGTAATATCCCGTGCTTAAATAGTAAATGATTGTGGCAGACAGTAATAACCTCAAAGGCACTGTAGATTATTGCAGGTTTTGTTATTTCCAGTAAGTAGATGATACATTTTTAAATAAGAATGAGTACCTCTATAAAGATGACACACAGGCACGGACATTGCTATACAGGATCTAATGAATTGGGGTCTGTCATAGGGAGCTGGTCCACGAGGTTTAGGATGTGAATGAGCACTGATCCCAGGAAGACATCCCAGGTGCCAGCAGAGCTTGCTAGGTAGTGAAAAATTACAGCTGTGGAAGGGCCAAGACCTGTACTCCTATGTTCAGTCCCTTAGAAAAGGAATAGTCAAATGGCTGACTCCTGTTTGGAGCAAATTTGCCTAACCATGCCGGGGTCTCCAGTGCGTCCTGTCTTCTGTGCTCCGGCAGAAGAGCCTGTATTTCTCACCCACTCTCCCAGCCTCTCCAAGAGCGCCAGCTACACCCTGCCTGAGCTGCCCACCACAGCTTCCTGCCCAGCAGCTTAACAAAATTATCCAGCAGGGATGAATAGCCTTCTACCACACCTTCACTTTTCTCCCTCTTTTCCTTTTACTGGAAACATTGGTATTTAAAAAATAGGTAGAAATCCTTAGTGACTAACTGCTTTATTGCCTGCTCCCTCCTTGTATTGTGGCTCTTCGTGGAAGCCCCTGGCTTTTTCTGTCGGGTGTTTAACAAGTGTAGATGTGAACTGCAGCCGGTTTACACCTTGGGAAAAGAAGAATTGGGTGACTGTGAAAATGAAGGATGGTAGTTTGTAGAAAATCTTCATGTTAAATGCATACCACATGGCAGTTTGGGAACCCAGGATACCTCTACTTCTGATAGGTGCTTTGCACGTAATAACCTGGCTCTAACTAGTTTAACTATATAATGCTGATGCCAAGTTCAAGATAGAAAGCACCAAAGAAATGTGACACACAGGTACTAATCACAGTTACTTTCTGTTACCAGTGCATACATTTTAGTGTTCGTAAATCAGTTGATTGAATTCTACTTTAGAAACTGTCTCTAGTTCTAACAATGCGTTTACTGAATCCAAAGTTTTGCAGAACCAGTAAGTACCATCACCTACACAGTTGAAAAATGTCTTGTTTGCTGATTGAACGTGTTCTGCTCATTGATTTATAGCTTCCATTTAGCTTCCAATTATTAAAAGCAGATAAGCATTTTGGAACGTATTTAAGCATGTGTTTTACTTTAGTCATGTTTACTGACATCATGGGACGTGAAGCAGATGCATGTGCACTTTCAGGATGCTTTCTTGAAACAAGGAGAGAGGAAAAGAGAGAGAAGTCTCTCCTTCCCTTTTTGGCTCTCCCCTTTTCATGTGTGAGTAACATATTGTGTGTCTGGTTTTGTTTAAATTCAAGGATGGCAAACAACCACATTCTGTGAAAACTTCCTACTTCTTCTCATCCTTCATTATGGTTTGTTTTTTCCTTCTTGTTACTGATATTTGGAAACCTGCAGAGACAAAGTGATGTGAAACTTGGAGGTCTTTACAGAAGAGTTTATTCAAGTAGTGTTTGTATAAAGCCCTGTGGACCCACTAAAGTCCCCTAGTTCCTTTGCTTGGTTTGCTTTTTTAAACAGCCTTAGCATGGGCTAATGGGAGGCTGTTGGGGGAGAGGTGGGAGAATCTCCCAGCTCACAACAATTGATTGAATCACATCTTTATACTAAAATAGTGTTCTTGAAGCTTGTTCTAATCTTTTTTAGCTCTCATGAGATACACAGATACTCGTTGGTAAATTACAAGTCTGTAAACTCAGTAAACATAGTGGTTCTTCTGAATCAAGTGTGCTTAATGTTCAAATGAATTTTTATCCTGAAATTCAAATGGCAGGAGCACTCATTACCTACTTTAAATCTAAAATAACTCTACAAAATTAGAGTGTATATGCAGACTGTACTTTTAAAAAGGGAAAGAAGTGGATAGTGGTTTTGTTTGGGGATTTACTTTTTTTTTCTTTTTTAAGCAGTTAACAGTTCCTGACGTGCTTGCAACAGCTCGGCAGGGTGTTTGTTACTGCACATGTATATGCAAATGTTACGTGGCTGTCCCTGCTTTGCCAGCTATGCAGTTAGTGTTGTGACAGACCAAACTGCTTCTAAATGATGTTGAAAATAATTTTGCTAGTTACTTGGGAAAGTGTAAAGATCAGACTCTTACGCTGTCTAAGTTTAAGGGCCATTTGCATTGCATCTAGAATATTCTGTACCTTTTAAAGGTGAGGAGAAGAATATTTTGTAAATAGACAAGGATGTACAAAGTTATAGCATTAACAGCTGAATGTCACATCTTTTTCTCTCCGTCAAAGTTTGGAATATGCAAATAGGGTTATGTTGACCCTAATTTTGCAGTTCGGTGCTGATCTCATCTTTCAGACCCGCTCTTCTGTGTGCAAAAATGTCAGCGTAAACTCTTTTTGAAACCATGTAAACTCAATCAGGATCTTCTTTTAATAGAGAAATCATATTAAAAAATACATCTGTTCCCAATAGTTTTAAGAAATGCCTTGTGGCAATTAAAGCAATCGCTTGCTTAGAAAATAATACCAGGTATGTATCTAGCACATTTTTACTATTTTTTCCCCTTCTAGGTATATACTGTGTTAAAGAGGAGGATCAGCAGTCCATCAATAGTATATAAATTAAGGAGTCCCTTAGTGGCTGACTTAATAACCTAAGTATTAGCTAACGGAGAACTGGAAAGTAGCATGTATATTTACTGCATAGCTGACTTGCTGTATAGTTGTCAGGCAGTACTTATTTATAAATCTTGCAAACTGAAAAAAAAAAAACCTGATAAGATTACTGTGACATGACAAATGCTGGCTATAAATAGATTTTTGACTTCCTGCTCATCTTTTCTTTCTCCTGCCCTCTGTACTCCGCTCCAGCATAACAGCCTGCTAGGGCTGTGCAGCTCCCCCAGGTGAAGGTCAGCTCTTGATATATTTTTGATCATCATGTAAAGTTCTCCTGTTAGTATGTGGTCCCCATTTTAACCTCTTTGCAGATTCCCCCGATTATCCCAAATCACTTTCATATGGAGCTGAGGTTAAGCTTTATTTCTCTTGGCTTGTCCCTTCTGTAGCAGACACTTCCTCTTCACTTTGAAAGGACAAAGCGATGTTCAGCTGCCTGGGCCTGCGCCCAGCATTTGATTTATACATTATTTAATTTCCTTTAGAAAATTGGAAGCAGAACTTTAGGAGTGGAAGTCAGTCCTTTTCATTTGTTTAAGGATCTTTTAGGACTAATATAATCATCGATAGTAGATGTCAGCATGATTAGGGTGACTTAAGGTAAAGCACAGAAAATTCAATACCAGGGGAAATTCTTTCACAGTGGAGAGGGTGCCAAGATTTATAGCCGTGCACAACATCTGTGGGTTATGAATTGTGGCATTACAAAATGAAAATGGAAAATCATCAGGTTTTTGAGTGACACGTTGAAGACACCTGCCTTCCCTTACTGCACAGCAGACTAGGGCAAGAAAGGTTTGCACCCTTTGCGTTACATTTGCAATCCTTTCTTGGACTGCATTGCTCTCTGGAACTTAATTCAACCAACTAACTAATTCTGCAGAAATTCTTCAGTTTGTCCAGAGGTTTTCATTTGGGCTGACTCTGCATTCACTTCTGCAATTAGGTCTGCACATGCCGTGAAGTGACTGCCAAGGCAATTTGAAAATTTCTCATGCAGTAGAGTCAGGAAATTAAAAATTAACTCTGGAAAGGACATCATATAATATTTGGCAGTGTGGTTTGAATACTGTGTCCACTGAGGGGTGGAAGGTCCTCCTCTTACAAAAAAAAAAAAAAAGGAAAAAAAAAAAGAGTATGAATGTTGTAATATTTCTTCTGTGGGATTTTGAATGATCCACAGCTGAGGGAACTATCGGAAGGGGAGAGGCCTGTGGCGTACATGTGCTTATGGATACAATATGACTTGCTTGCAGCCTTTAATTTAGAAAAATAGCAATTAATGATGTAGAGTGAGAGTCCCACATTTTTTCAGGGCTCTGTGGTGTTACAGTTGCTGTTCCTGACGTGGTTATGTGGGGGGAAAAAGGACTTCAGTGCTGGAGCATCGCTGTGATGCTGCACCCCTTGCCAAGTCTCTCAGAGTTATGGTATTTGATTTGTAAGTCATTACCCCCCCTTGAGAAGCAGGAGATGCACATTAAGCACATTAAGCACGAGCGAAGCTTTCTGAATTACAGCTGTACTCTGCAACCTGCACTTTCTGATGCAACCAGGGAACACTCAGGTGAGGCACTTCCTGGGTACCCTTTTGGCTAAAACGAGCACCTTCACGAATTTGGGCTGCTGAGGTGGGTAACAGTTGTGTGATGTCACACAAATGAAAGGCAGCTTCCCTGTGACATTTCATGTGTTTAAAACTTGCTTGTACCATACAAAGCAAACAACTGATACCACAAAATTTTCCAGATACCATGAAAAGTATTGAATTTGATATTAAGTAGGAAATGTAAAGAATATCTCCTGATCTTTACAGTACTGAATAATTACAAATTTGGGTTTTGGTTCAGTATGGAAACCAGTGCTTCTGTGGTAGCATCCTGTACGTGCTGTCTTCATTCTTTTGATCATCTTTTACTATGTTTGGAGAGGGACGAAGACACTTGCTGCCCCAGTCTGTGTACCTAACATAAAATGAGTAAATATAATACACTGGAAAGTGGAAAGCTTATGCTTTCTCATGCACATAGATGATTCCCAAGCAAGTGTTAGGAACACACATCTTGACAAGGGGCTGGGGACAATACCAGTTGTAGAAATCTGTGCTAGGAAGACAGAGAAGCATGAACTAAAAACAGTGTCAACTTTGCCCGCTTATTAAGGTGTCCTTTATTTTCTGCTTCTTCCAATCACAGCCACTTGGAATGTGCTATTGGATCCTGTCATCCTCCTCTGCACTTCTGTGCCTTGCAAAGGAGACTCCTAGGTAATTTCTGAGCCTGCTAGATAGGCTAGAATGGCACTAAGGAGAGCAGTTGTGCTTTATTGTGTAATTAGATAACTTGCCTGTAAAATTCAGCTAGTAGTAGTAAAATATTTATGGAAATTCATTAGAAGGCATATGTGTGCTGCAAGCTCTGTCAAGTGCATCCATAACACTGTGGGTAGGAGGAGCCGATGATCTTTTCCTGTGTATTCACCCAGCTTCCCCCAAAGAAGACTGCTAGATATTTTGAAGATCCAGGCTTGCATATTTGTTGTACAGAGGCTTGCAGTACAGGCTAAGACTGCTTTTTGTTCTTACTCTTCAGGCTATAGATTTAAGGGCTGGCTAGGATCTATACAATCCACAGTACTGGATTTTTTTTTTCTCATTTTCTCCTTCTTCCCTTCTGCCAAAAGCCCTCCCGGCCTATGGCTCCTGTGTATCTTTTCCTATTGCTCTCCATAATTATACAATCAGAATGGTTTGGGTTGGATGGTTGTTCCCTTCATCTTTCTTTCTTCCCTTGTGTAGCTGTTTACACAAAGAAAGCTGATAAAATTCCTTTCTCTAGTGGTGGAAAATGGAGGGAACAGGTTCTTTTCTCTGGCAGAGGTTACGCTTTGGTAAGTAAACCAGCCACACAGCAAGGGTTATGGTCCTACAGGAAACCTTACCGTAACTTCAATTTGTAACTGTCCCTCAAACGTTGCACCTTGGGAGCACTTCAGTTGCACGGGCCGGCCCTGTTGCTGGTTGTACTAACATTTCTTAATGGCTTTTGAGGCTTTTCTTAGCTGTGGGTCCTTAGTTCTGTTGTAGTTGACCTTTCTCAGCTCACTCTTGTGGCATCCTTTGCAGTGCTGCAGCTACACGAGCTCTTTTGGGTGTCATTCCCTTCTCCCTTAATCTCAGCCTCTGCCATGGTGTCAGATGCTATCCCGGCAAACCTTCCTGCTGCCAGGAAAGGTGGGAGACACCTGACATTATCTCATTGAATGTGAAAACAGTAATATACCATATGCGACAGAATCTACAGGTGGCCTTCCTCAAATGTTAAGCACCTACCTAAGGGGTGTGACCACTCTCACCTTCCTCTGTCACTGCTGGGAAAGGGTACGTGCTTCTGCAGGGCTTGGGAAGCCCGAGGGACCTCCTGGAGGCCTGTGGATTTGTGCCTCCTGTGTAGAGGGCTCAGAGCTACTGGGCTTTGGCGTAAGCACAAAGGCAAGGGCTTGAAGTTTGGAACTTTGAATGTAGAGCGCTGTGGCCAAGGACAGCAAATGTGAGAGAGCTTTAGGGGCATCCTCATGGCTGAACACTATTAAGCATAAATTTCATAAATTTCTGGCCTTAAATTGTTTGTGTATTGTGCTAGTCTGCAACTACTAAGAAGTTCAAACACTGTTAACATTAAAAAACACAGGCTGCATGCAACCCAGAGGAAAGGGAAGGGAGACTCCTCTGCTTCCTCCTATGCATATTTGCAAAAATGTTGAGGATAACTTTTGAAAGTAAAACATCTCTGCTAAGTGAAGAGGAATGCAAATGACCCATTTTCTAAGTCTTCGTAGTGCTGGAAATTTGCATTACATTGTCTTGCTGAGACAAGGAAGGGACGGGGAGAAAACCCAAGAGAACAAGGAGATTTTTGCAATAAATAACATGGCACAAAGTGAGGAGTTTACAAGTAATAAAGAGAAGAAATTGAGGAATTTGCTAAATTAGATCTGTTATCCATGGAGTAGCAGATCCGGTGATCCATAATACTGAAGTGATTTTCAGACATGACATGGATTCAGTTTTCTCAGCTGCAGAAGCGCACTCAAATGAGAAGTTTTCCTGTTAACAATACAAAGGCAGATGCCTTGCTAATCTGGTCACTCATAACTTTTCACTGAAGGTAAGTGACAGCTCTCATTACAGGTTCTTACGTTTCAGCATTTTACCTTATGCTGCCTCATTCTGTTCTTCAGCTCGCTCCCAGAGCAATGGGGGCCGACTATTCTGGTGACAAGCTGCTCCTCTTGTGAGGGAGCTGGTCCTTGGGGGTAGTACCTCGTGGTACACACTCGGTGATTTGCCGGACTGGGTAATTTTGGACCAGAAGCAGTGTGTCACACTTACCTATGAACTTCACACAGTAGACACAACAGTGATACATTTGGGGTGTATTGTTTGAGGCTTTTATTGAAACTAAAAGTGGTTAGCAGATATGCTGTTATTGACAGTAGAATTGTATTGTTTTATGACTGAATAACTCAAGATACTGGTGTTTTTTTAAGCACACAGCTATTAAAACCTGATTGAGGGGTGTCTAGTCAGTCACCAAAGTGCTTATCGGAAACTTGGGGGCTGCCCTCCTGAAAGTGCCACTTGCAAGACTACCTGCACTGGTGAATGTCTCTCTATATATGCCACACATATGCATTTCTTAATTAGATGCATCACGCATTGGCTTCAGAAATGGCAGATGAGTGAATGAAGTTGCACAAGTGAAAGCATTTGTACATAGGTTCAGTATGTCTCTAAGCTTCCATGTGCTTTAAACCCATGTTCTGCTGCAGTCTTGTCCTCTACCTGCCTTCCTCCCTTGCCAGCCCCCCTGCCTGCATCCTGGGTGAGCCAGTTCAGAGTGCTAAACCAGCAAAAACTGCTCCCTTCTGTGTTGCTGGAATAGCTTTCTGCTGGTTAGCATTCAAACAGGCTCATCAAGGGGCCAGATCAGAAAGAGGTGGAGACCAGTGTATCACTGGTTTAAACTGACTGTTGGGAAGCACAGGTCACACTGTCATGTCTGTCTCACTGCCATTTTGTTGACTTATGTTTCATTAAAATATACTCCTTTCATAAATCCTTAACTCATGGCAATTGTCGGTACATCACTTTTCTTGTTTCATAAATTTGTATCATTCATTCTGTGTGTTTTCTTGCTATAATTACTCCTTTTCGTTTCTTGCACAAGCAAAACTTGCATTAAAACTTACTTAAAGTCTTTTACCAGTCTTTTTGCTTTCTCCTTAAGGAGTAATAATTGTACACAGAGGCATCCAGCTGTTGCTAACAGCATTGCTTTCTAGGTCTGACTGTCATCCCAGCCCTATTCTGCCTCTCTGGAATGCAGGCATGCAGTAGCCCTCCTCCCTGATTTTCTTGGGAAACGTGAGCAGCTGGGTGTCATGGGAAGCTCCAGGAGGTAAACTTAGAAACAGTCACAAATTCCTCTAGCTTTCTGGTGAGGAACTAGATACTCCACAGGAGATGCCTCGCACCTTCCAGGAGCTGAGAACCAAATAAATGCAAAAGTAAGACAGCTTCCATTAAGGACATTATTCATCTTTCAATCTAAAGGCTCAACACAACAAACGTCTTTTTTCACTCCCTGCCTCAACTCAGGATGTCTCTGCATGTGTAAATACCCATATAGAGACCCAGAAAGTATATATCTCTCTTATTATTGTAGAATTTGTATGCTTTCTATCCAAACTAATAGAACCACTAAGGCTCCAAAAGACTTGCTAGACTTTCTGGCTATTATTTCTAACTGAATTGGTTTACTTTTACTATATTGTATTATGATATCTCATATGTAGGTAACTACAAATGCAGTTGCTATTAACCTACTATGCAAGATCCAAATCAATATTTGCTATAGCTCCAAAGACAGGATGAAAGGAAGAGGTTTTTTTTTAAAAAAAAGTGAAAAAAGAATTTTTTGCTTTCCTTTTTGCTGTGTAGATTCAAAAGTTTAGGGCTCTAGCCGTCTTTTAATGGTGATATAATGTAAAAGAAATGCTGCTGGAGCTGAAAGGAGTTGAAAGACAGTTCTAGACTGGCTGTGCTCTACTGATGAAAAAATAAATATTTTTAGGGAAGGGAGGGCACTTCTCTCAATTCCTTTTGTAGAATTGCTTTTATTTGCTTTGTTTTGATAGGAGTCTAAGGCCTCTGCAACTCTCCTAGGTTAAACCTGAGAAAGGAATTACTGGTTTGAGAAGCAAAGGCTTGAATTATTTTTCAGTGCAAGAAATATGGAATATGCTGAATGTATCACTCAACCTCGTATCTCTCTGCCTCAAGATCTGAAAAGCAAGCAAGCAAACGCAGCAACTGCTGAACACCTACACTCTTATAAGTTGCATAAAGTAGAAGCTGCCAAATCTGTTTTGGAGTTTTTTTCTTTTGTTTTGCTTTTCTAGAGAGAAACTCATGACAGCTATAGCTAATGATGTCCTCCAAGCCTTCTAGTTTAAAATTTTTAGTTGCATAATTCAATCTGTCTTGCTAGCGGCGTTCAGCAAAATAGCATTGGCTCTATGTACAGGTCCTCTGTAGAAACAGCATACTGTGAGTGAGAACACAATATTCTGTTAATTACTTTTAATTAAAATGAGCGCGTACACACACACACACACATACATATAGAAAGACTGTTTTTCTAGTGGCTTGGCTTCCTTTTCCTCATTGAAGGGAAGAAGTTAAACTTTCTCATTAAATGTTTATATAAAAATGAAATAATTCTGAGGTTAACCAGAAATGCAGCTTAATCTTGTATAGAAACATGTGTGTGATTTTTTTTTATTTATTTTTTTTTAGTTGCACAAATATAGCTGAAACTTGAAGTTGGCAGAGAGTGCTGTTTAAAAATATTTAGTCCTAGCATGTAAAAACTCGTTTTGTTACGGAATTCCTTTGTGAAAGGTGCAGCTATGCCATGTCTCTGCCAAAGTGATGGGAGCCATATCGACAGAGCGCGTTTTGGAAAATAGCTGCGTTTTGGGCTTGTAGTTACAAAAGTTAAATTGGAATTTACATGTTTTATATATTGCTTGGAAGGATACCACATCTAGTAATATTTTTTAAGAGAGTAGAAAGAAGAAAAAAGAAGGCTTGCAGATGGAGTCAAAGCTTTGCTCTGTTAGAACATGTCGGGATGAGCAGAGGTATGTGTGATGACACTTAGCATGTACCACTGAAGGCTCTGGTTTATTCTCTTTAGCTGTCATCATGTGCTATAGTTATGATACATATGCTTAATTTTGGCTACATACCTCATCTTTCCCTGCTCTTCTCTGGGCGTGGTTAAGCTTTATAGAATAATAAGAGCTACTGATACACGGGATACTGTCTGCCGCCCAGGCACAACCTGTGCTCATGTTTTAGTACTGTAAGAGCAATTAAGCGCAGCATATTTTGGTCACTGCTGTCTCGTTAATTGTTGCCATGGTGCCATTGTCCCACAAGAGCCACTGGCCAGTTGTCTGGCTCATCCCTTGACCATCATGCCAGGCTCTGTAGCACTGGGTGACCGCAGCAGGTAGACGAGGTGAATCTAAAGCTTGGCCCTCCTGGCTGAGACCGGGAGGAGAGGGCAGAAGGACTCAGTTTCTGCTGTGGCTCCCCAAGGCAATGGTGGCCACCATGGAAAGAGCTGAATGGGAACTATCATCATGGTCAGAGCAGACGTATTCAGGTGGCACAACCACTTTCTGCCCCTGTGCAGCACCTCAGGTAGGCTGTGGTCACCCATGTGCATGGTCACATGCACACCAATCTGCAAAATTGCACAAATAAGCAAACTGTAGATTAAATAGTGAAGATTTGGGCCAGTCACTTACAGACATCATTAAAGGAGCTGGTTTTGTTCAATTACATTTCCATAACAACTTCTCATAAAAAAAGTCGGGAATAGCAGAGATTGTTTGCTCAGCTTGTTGGATGAGGGGCACGAGGTATACATGATACCTCTCCTTTTTATTTAAGAATTACAAAGGTGCTGCTTCATCACTACAGACCTGTTTCAAAGTAGACTATTCAAAGTCTGCTCATCTTGAACGCCTCCTTAATAAACAAAGAAGTACTCTGTCTTTTTATAAAAAGTAATATTTAATGATAGGATACCATTGCAGAGGATGGCTGCAATGCGAATAGAAGCTCATCTGTTCCAAGGCAGTGTTCATGAATACAGAACCATAATGGACGTGTGCACTTCAACTTGAGGAAAACTAACATTTTAAAACACAGTTGCTTATAGATCACAGAAGCCGCTGTCTCTCTGAGGCACTTGTGTGGCCTGTGAGTGCCTTGCACACTTATTGTTAGGACAGTTTTATAGAGCAACAATCATATATTAAGTAAAGTCACTGCAAAGCTCCAGTGGTAGGTACAGTACATGGATCTGAGGAATTAATGGATACTGTATGAAAAGCATTATGCTAATATACTTTATCATTTTCTGGTTAGAGTAGATTATTTTCCATTTGCAGAATGCCTAAATGTGTAATGCGTCCTATTTAAATCTACAGATAATAGAATTGCGTGGATGAAGAGATACACATACAGGGACGTTTCTTTGTCTTTTAAAGATTATATCAAAACTTAACTGCAGGGTGATAGTTTATTTCATAGTATTGGAAACTTTTCCTGCTACACAGAACAAGATTTGTAGCTGTCTGTAAAAATTTCTTTTCTCAGGGTAGAGAAAAAATGCATGTTATCTTGTATTTTATCTGCTTTATATGTGAAACAGGAAAGTTGAACCACGAGACAAGTGCTAAATTTAAGCCCTTTTGAAATACATCAGAAACTTCACCTCTCACCAGTTAAGAGCATCTCAGTTTAGCCCATTTTAAAGGAAAAATGTTTTTTGTGACAGCTTAAAATAGCATTTTTCTCTTTAAAAGTAACACATTGTACAAAACCACTATCTAGGGCACGTCTCCCCAGCTCAGCCAGCATTGTGCTGGGGTACCCGAGGCAGCTCAGATGCGGTGTGGGGATGCTCAGAGAGGGTAAGCGAGTGCAGGTCGTGACAAGGTGATCCAGCAGCTTTCTGCGACTGGAGGAAGGGACACTTGCCATGCTCTCCACCCTTCACCCTTCCCATGCTGACCGGGGCTTGTTGAATCCCCCCCATGAGCCCGGCTCAATACCCCAGCGGCAAGCTAAGGCTTTTTTTTATTTTTCTGGATTAGTTTTCTGGTGGTCTGGTGCATTGAATCAGTTAATGAAAGGGCCAGCTTAGTGCCGGAGCCAGCACAAGAGAGGTGGGAGCCTGCAGCCGGCAGCGGGGGGTGCCTGCACAAAGGAGAAGGGGGGAAAGAGGGGAATTAAGTAAATTTTAGAATACAGTCAGCAACCTGTCCCTGCTACTCCCTTTTAGCCTCTCTGCTTACGGTGCATCACCTCCTGATTTGTTTTCTCATCTCGCTTTGTGGAAAGGCGTCCATGCCCACCTCTTTCCTCAATCAAGTGATGGTCCTGTGTCCTGAGAGCTTTCCAGCTTCCCTGGTTTCGTGGGGATATGGCTGTTGCTCTCCATAGGGCAGCTCCTGATGCAGGGTCAAGACGAGACGCCTGACACAGGTAGAAATTTGCCTGGGTGAGAAACGGATGTCCTGACCCGGGAGTTATTCATGTCTTCTTAAAATGCCATGCATGAACCTTTTCTCTCTCCTCAAGAGAGCGGGAGAGGGAACTCCCCAAGCCCATACACAGCCTTTGTGGCTTTGAGGCAGCCTAGCAGGCGTGCCCCGCACGGGCGCTCAGCCTCGCAGGTAGTTTTCATCCAGGAAGCGCCACAATTTGCCCTATTCACAAACCGCAGGGTACTATTCTGTTTCCAGGCTCCTAATCCCTCTTACACACAATCCCTTACAACTTTAACTGGCGGGGTGGAGGAGCAAGTTAAAAAGGAAGGAAAAAGGAAAATGAAACACAATGTACAGCCAGCCAGAGGCTGCCAGTTACTCCGCACACAATTGACACCAGCTGCAGCCCAATTAAACCTGACATTCACAGGTGTTCCCAGCAGACTCTGCAGTAACAAAACCACTTTCTTGAAAATACCTAAGGCTTTAACACAGAAGCTCATTTCTTTTTTCCTCTTTTTTTTTTCTTTTCTTTCTTTTTTTTTTAAAAAAGATTCTTTAAAGCTATTTAGAGCACTTTAAATACAAAGAAGCTGAAAAGGACTTTCAGTCCACTGGAAAGAGTTGGTGCTTAATGCCAGAATGGGGGAGAATCGGCCAAGCTGAATCAGCCAGTGTAACCATTGGTCTCGGGAGAAAGATGGGTTATGCTGAATGCTGTTTATTCAGGGAATGGTGACTGGCACTGGGCATTTTATTGTTGCTGGGAGTGAAATGGGGAGGAGGGAATGGGTAGGTGTAAATCCATTTCTTCTGGGGACTCATCATTGTTTTCACTGAGGCTGTGATCTTGTGTGTGGCTTTGCTTGTTACTGATCAGTGCATGTGTGGTTCAGATAGCAAATTTGAGGTCTCCTTTCCTCCCAGGATAACTTATACAGTCAACTTTTGGAATTTGAAGTAGGATTCTAAAGTTGTTTATTTTCTGATTCAGATGATAAATCATTCCTTTAAAAAATGGTAATCTGTTTTTAATACATGAATTCAAAATTATTCCCATGCTAAGAGAGAACTGCAGACAGCAGGCTAATGTGTAGGTCAGCAATGTGGTCTCATTCCACTGAAAATGAGAACCGTGTTTATTATACTTTCATTTATAATGATATTAATAATCAAACTAGGGTATATTCTGGTACTCATAGATTCAATAGTATTCAACCACACCTGGCCTGCTATTCATCTCTGCAATAACAACCCACACCTCAGCAGTTATTGCTTAATTACCTGCTGCCTGGTCTGTTGCTGTTTAACCACTGTTGTTTCTGACAGTCACTTAGTGTCTTCATTACTACTTTAATGGGTGATTCTAAAAGCCACTCTATATTCAGATGCAGTCAAGAATATCTGTTTTGTCCTGCAATATGTCAAGCTGTGATTTTGCCTTTGGAACAGAGTAGGACATTATTATTTTTCCTTGCAACACACAAAGATCCAAAAGACTGCACTTTTTTGGTCTTTTTTTTTTCATACTGAAAAGGTAAAAATGGTGATCCCTTGGATTTATATTTTAAAATCATTAAGGATTGTCTTAAAACTGACAGGGAGATAGTTTTGGTTCACAGCATTCATTTATAGAGGCAGGCAGAGGCTGTTCATGCTGATAAATGCAGTGGAGAGGAAAGAAAATCCCTCAGGCTTCAAAATCACGAGTATATGACCTACATTATGAGAAAACATACTGGACGCAGTGGGCATAATTTTCTGAGAAGAATCATCTCAGTGCTAATATGATGGCAAACACAATAGTAGGAAAGGAACTGCCAGCAACCCCGGAGCAGCGCGGTACCGTGGTGCGGCTGCCTCCGTGGCCGGCACGGCATCGACCGCTCACCGGCCGGAGGATGGGGCAGAGCTCGCCGAGCCGAGGTGACAGGCAGGCTGGAGGATGGACACGTCCTGCAGGAGCAGGGGCTGAGTCACCGAGGGCTCTTCAGCTTGCAAAGACTTGACTGAGAAGGGGGTGAGCTATAACTCTGTAAAATCATTGATGATATGAGGAAGGCGAACGGGGAACAACAGATGAATCACCGTTCTCATAACACAGGAACTTGGAGGCACTTGTTGAAATTACCACGTTTAAAACAAACAAAAGCACTTTTTTTTATACAATGTATGATTATACCGTGGCGCTTGTTACAGGATGATGTTGTGGAGGCCAAAAGGAGGAGTGATTTAAGAAAGTAATTGAACAAGTTCACTGAGGATAGATAGGTCTTTTAAATAGTCTTTTAAAACTGATGGTCTAGGTGCAGCCTCTGGTTTTGGGGCTCCGCTAAGGCTGGGCAGGATCTGTACCTTGCTGCAAAGCTGCTGGGTTTCTTTGTTGTCAACTAGCCCCTCCTGCTACCTTCCCTCTTTGCCTCACATGACCCAATATATGTTGGTTTTTAATCTAGGCAGAAATGACATTTAAAAACCTTTCAGTTGCTTGGTCTGGTAAGAAATATCCTAATGTGACTGTCACAAGAAATATCTATGAAAAACCTACAGACCTTAAGCCAATAACGCAGCAGATTTCACCAGATGAATTCACTCTCGTTTCACTGTGGCTATATTACTACTAGTGTTTGCTTTCCACGAGTGATTTAGCTTTACTAGCTAGTGAGAATGCTTGTGAGGACTTTTTTTTTTAAGTTTGCATACTTGAACGAAGAAAAATAATCAAACTTGCCTTGTCAAATCTCTTACCTCAGAAACCTGACACTCTGCGTTAGCCAGGGAATGGAAACAACGCCGTGTGACTCCTGCGACCAGACGTGAGGGCCCAAATTTTAAACACTGTGCCGTAATGCCGTTTATTACTCAATAATATATAAAAGATTTAGTCCACAAATATTCTGACTGCAGCCAGGAAAAGAGAGAAGGAAAATTCATGCCTTAAAATGCTTTCCGCTTTCCTTAAAAGTGGTTCAAATGCTCCTGGAAAGCCCCCACCCCCCCAACCCCCCCCCCCAAAAAATAAAAAAATCAGTTTTCTAGTGCTTCCTCATGTCTAGTAATTTTCAATTATTACAAAATTTATGGCTTGGTCTTTAATACAAAAGATAAAAAAAATCCTTTGGAGGTTAATTATCACTGTTACCGATACTCTTGGCAGAGCATAGAGAAAATGTAAAAGCATCATCAGAAGTATGAGCTATGAGCAAATTCCTCCAAAGTGTACTGGTGTACAAGTGGAACAGGAAGGAATGAGAATGGCGTAGTGCTCCTTCTTTTTTGGATCTGCCAACTTGACAGTCTTTCCTTCAGCTTCTCCTTCAGTAAAACATATGAGCTGCTAGCAAGTGAACGTCTTGTGCTGTAGTGATACCCTGCTCCACAGTTTTGATGCTGTAGGTCGGCAATGGTGTCTGTAAGCAGAACAGGACAGACAAAACCGCGTCTTTTTAAATAATGCTTGTGAAAACCCCCAGAATGTCTCTTCCTCTTCATTTTGTGGAAAACCTGCCCTTAGTGCAGTATTTATCAAGGGGAAATGGACCCCTCTTTCAAAGACCAACACAGGTTTAGAGTTCAGGATGCTTGGGGTCTGTTTTTCCACCATCAGTCTTCTCTCTTTTGAAAGATTTCTGCGGGGATGGGAGGGGAGTGTAATCTGGTTTGGCATTGTTAATTTTTCTTTAAGGAGCTTTATATTTGTGTTAGAGATAGGGAAATAATCACAGTGTCTACTTAGAGGAAAAACCTGAATGGAAAGACCAAGATCCCTGTGTTACTTTCTGGATGATGTATTAGTTATCTCCACAAGAAGCTGGTGCGCTAAATCTCAGCTACGTGTCCACGTTTAACTGTCTCTGAAGTTCCTGAAAAGCATTAAAATGCGTAACAGCAGTGTTTAGCTTCACTGCTCATTAGAGCAGCACAGAACTAATAGTAATATTGTTGTAACTTGACAAAGCCATCTAAATCCATGCATGTTTTCTTGTGAAAGCTTCCTAAACATGCTGCTAAATCCTCTAAAAAGCTACTAAACGGCTTTGGCAACCATTAGCACAGCATAAGCGGGGGAACTCTTTTCAGTAATTGAACAAACAGAGAAAATATGCTGAATAGCTGGACAAATGTGTTTCAGCTGGCTCTTTCATTTACAGATATAAGGGAGCAGTCAATATCAATCACTGTTTTCCCTGTTGCACTGGAAATCACAATATCTCTTTTCATTCCGCAAGCTCTTTTCACCACAGTAATGTGTCTTTAGAGTGACACTGGCATCAGTCTGTTTCCGCTGTCTGAAGTCCAGAGAGCTTAAAAACACATTGCAGGGTATGAGACCTTAACCCTCCTCCCCTTCCACACACCCCTCTCCTTCTAGCCTTCCTTTCTGAATTAATTGTTTTTACTTCTTTCCCAGCGTAAAGCTGAGAAAGAAAAGCACCCGTGGAGTCTGGGAATATCTGCTCTTGCGCTTTGGGGACAGAAAAATGTATCGCTGGTTGTTGGGGTTCTAATTTATCAGGTGTTGCGAGGAGTTTTACACAAGGTAATATGATTATTAAGTTAATTTGCAACATACTATAATGTCAAATGTAATGTTACTGTGGTTTGAATTTCGAGCTATATCCTGTTTCTTGGATATCCTAATTGCCCGCAACCTCATTTATTACAAAAAAAAAAAAAAAAAGTTGGAGAAACTCTGTCCTTGTGAATATCTGGCATTTGGATTAAATTGATATTCTTGGGTTTGCTTTTTTCCCTTTCCAGTAATATATCTTATTATAATAATGCTATGTGTTGGTGGGGGTTTTTTATTGTTTCTTTGCAGATAACAGCCGTCTGTAGAGAAGCAGCTCTTCTAGCTCTTCAGGAAGACATACATGCCAAAACTATCATGGGACGGCACTTTCGGTACGCACTGACTGTCGTGACCCCAAGGATTCCTGATTCCTTAATCCAGTTTTATGCAGATTACCAGCAGCAAAGCGGACTGCATGCACTCTGAAAGGCAAATTAACACATACCCCCATTCATGGTGCGAATAACAAATTTCCTTTGTGAAGCTGTCAAAAGCTAAAGAATTTTGTGTTGTACGTGGGGGGAGTGTCTGACGTTAACTCAAGTGCAGAATTGTCATAATAAATGTGTGTGGAAGTTTCGAGTATAACAGATACTGTCCGAAAGTCTGTATTTTACAATTTCAGTTTTATAATCTGCATTTTAGCAGTAGTAAGATTGCTGCTGTGTCAGTTTATCTGAGTGTATATCCATGTACTAAAAAATAATTATCAAATTCTGAATTTTTGGTGAATTCTTGACCCTAAAGAGAGTGACATTACTGTCTTCGTTTGGTCCTGCCTCAACCACAGTTTAATCCCAGGGACCATCCCAGTGAGACACAGACCTGGGGAGTGGTGTCACTACAAAAAATGCTGAAAATTATTCTAAATCTTTTGATTTATGGTCTTCAGAAAAGCTGCCAAACAGGCTTGCTGAACATAGAGTTTTCCAAGATAAAACTAAGGTATCCGGATTGATTGCGGCGAAACATTTATCTTTGGTCTTAAAGAACTCCTTTTTATACCTACTGGGAAGTAGGCACCTCAAAAGTTGTGCACCTTTGTCTAACCTGAAACCACTGCCAGGTGTCAGGGAAAGAATTTTGTTGATCTTTCTTTGTTTCCATCAAAATAAATAGGAATGTTGACTGGTAATTTAAAGCTTGCCACTTCAAATCCTAATGAATCCTAATTAATGAATAAGAGAACCTCATTGCAAAAACTGTTATAAATGACCACAAAATGGTTCAGGGACAGATAAAATCTTTCCAATTTATTTCTTATATCATCTGCTGAAAGGTCCTTATGGGCTCTCTGCTCTTGCACTTGGTGTGAAACGCAGTTTAGCAAATTTATTTTCAGCCTTTTTCACCATGGTAGAAAGACTGAGCTTTTCTATTCCAGACATGAAGAACAGAGGGAAAGGTAAAGCAAGACCAATACAAACTTCAACAATGTTTTTTTTTAAAGAAAAGGTAACAAAACTCTGAATTTCAGCGCATGTTCCCTGGTGTTTTGCAAGTAGAAGATTTTACAGGTCAAAATTTTAGCCAAATCCTGCTTTCACTTGTTGGAGTAAACATGAAGTATAATTCCAGGCTTTATGTAGGGATTTTTTTTTAATTTGTTTATTGATGGTTCTGAAGACTTTTTTTTCTTGCAGTCATTATATTTGTATTCATGAGAGTAAAAACTATAATTTTTTATCACTTTATGAGAAATTTGTATATAGTGGTCTAAGAGAGATTTCTATGAGATTTACTTATGTTATCAATATGCAACTGAAAAAGTAGTCTCTTGGCCTTTATTATGGATTTTCTCTCATAGTTCCACTCTGTACACAATTTGTAGCTTTTAAACAGAAATCTGCTATTTTTAAAGTGCATCTTTTCTATTACTTGTATTCTAAACTCTTGTTGCTATAATCAGAATTTAATCTTACTATCACTGAAAAGGACATTTCCAAAAATTAAATGCCATTACATTTTCCCCTGGCACTTTCCTCCAGTGTGTGTTCCTGAAGAGAGGAAAGAGAGACTGTAGTTTTTACTGCCAGTAATGAATTCTGTTTCTACTTTTTTTTATCCTGAGTATAACACAATTTTATGCTCCAGATGAGTGGCAAAACTGGATCACCGTTCCTTGGGAAGTGCTGGGATCCCTTGGGAACATGCACCAAGGCATGAGTCTGAACCGAGAAACTAAGAGAGAGGCAGGTAGGAGCTGGTTGCCTTTTCCATACCTGGCCTCCTGTTGCCATCAGAGGGAATTTATCTTACTGAATTTTAAGACATTCAGGGAGAATGCTGGCCCATGACTGCTGTTTGTGCCTTGGGAAAAAAAAACAAACACATCTCTGCAAACATATATCCTCTCTTCTGCATGGTACCACATTTATCCACATGGTACCAAAACTATTGATGCATACCTATATCCCTTAAGAGATTTTAAATGTAGGAAACTTCCCTTTTTTTCACTGGGTTTGTGGAACCTGATTTTTAAAAAAGAAAGACACTTAAAAATTTAAATTAAGGCAAATTTGTGAAGTCCCTAGAAGGTTTATGTTGCTCCCCAATACTCTGTTTGGAAAACTTGGCTAGTCTGATACCACTCAAAATCTTACTCTATCTCAAGCCACAGATAAATTGAGATTTAAGAAAGATATGATGGTTTCCTTTCTTGTTCCTAATGATAGATCGCTGTTATCGTGGACTAGCACCTTGAAACCTTATCCAAATTTTGGAAAATAATCAAATACTCAGTTTTGGTCAAAGCACAGGAACAACGTAGTCCTTTCATAATCCAGTCCAGTGAGCGCTTTTGACACCCTCGGCCTCTCATTGGAACTTAACTGATGAGGGCACTGTAGGACAGAGCACTTCCACAGTATCTTCTGTTAGTCTGTCATTTAAATGAGTGGTTTTTAATTCAGAGCTGAACTTTTCACAGCATGTTTTACTGAACACATTGTGCCTTGGCACTGAATCAAATTGCTTGCAGTGTGAGGCCATATAAGCCTGAACACCTCTGTGCTTCACAGTAAGTCAAAGATAGAGGCGTTCTTTCTTCTGCTGGGTTAATCACCTTTATTGTTGTTTGGATGTTTCCATGAGATCTAATTTTAATAGGACGATAGTGGCTCAATGAACAGGAGAGCAGGTGCCCGAGAAGAACATCTTTCTCCCATCCTCTCTGTAACTGCTGAAGTAGTTCCTAGACTTAATTCTTTACGTTCTTTAGAAATACAGCCTTTTTCCTGCTTGCCGTTATCTTTTGGAGGCACTTTTTGGCCCAAATACTGCTTGAGTTGCAGAATTGTTAACATTAAATCAGCTTTTCAATGTTTCAGGCACATTTTGTTTAAATACAAAGTCTCAACTTTTTCCTCCAATAACAAAGTCTTGCAAAATAGCGTAAAATGTCTTTTGACAGGTTTGCCAAAAATGACCAGGAGAATATTTATGGTCAAAATGCGAAAATGTCTTCACTTAACTTGAAAAGAAGTTCAGTCCTATGTTCTCCCTAATGCATAAAACAGATTTTCACTGTGAGTATGATATACAATTCCTAATCCTGGAAAAAGAATAAAGTTTATTGTGGATAATTTTCCAACTATTTCTAAATGAGAACAGTACCTAAGGTTTACTGAGTTCCGATGCAAGGGCAAACACTGGGGACAGAATAAAGATAATTTTCAAAGATGTTTATTCGAAATCATTGAACTTAGACTTGTCAGGCCTTTCAAATATTGTGTCCTTAAAGTTGATTTTTCTGGTTTGTGTACGCTGGCTCTTTTCTTTTAGTTTCTTTACTCATTCGACATGTCAAGGTGTGGTCCTTCCCCTTCAGAAGCTGGACAGGTGCCAACCATAATGCTCCTGTGACTGAGCATCAGTGGGCTGGTGCTGTGGGAAGGCCATCTGTGGAGGATGTTTCCCTGTGAAGCAGGCATCAAACTCTCTTGTGGTAGGGTATGGAGAGGGGTAAAGAGAAAGCCAAACCACAAAGCCTGGTGTTTTGCCGTGTACTGCTCAGTAAGCTGAACTGATTGTCACAAGTTCATGGGCAGGAAAACTATCCCTCCTTATTGCAATAGGCAGGCACCAGGGCTGTGGAGGAGACTGACTCTTAAGGCTTTTAGTTGTTTCTGGCTCTCCCAGGGAAAGCAATCGATCAGGTGGGTGACACAGTGTTACCAATACTAGAAAACCAAATGTCCAGTGGTTGTGATAGCTCAGTATCTAGTGCTAGCTAGGAGAGAACTTAGAAGGAATTGTACTTGGAAGTTGAAGAGTCACATGTATGCCTGGAAGGCAGGCGCCCACTGTCAAAACCTTGGGAAAAGCTCCTGAAAGAATTCCCTAAGAAAATCCAAGAAGGCTCTTGGGAAAAGAATCCTGAAAGAAAAAAGCAAGCGTGAAGCTTGCCTTGCATCCTGTCATCACAAAGTTGGGACAAAACTGAATGTGCTTCCTTCACACTTCTGTGCCTTGGGATTAGTCCTGTGCTAATGTGGTCAGGGGCATGGAAAGTGACTTCTAGTGGGAGCTGGCTACAAACTGACCTGCACCTCAACCTGCTTGTGACGTGTGTGATGGTCCACGTCAGTGGTGGCCAAGGAAGTGTGAAGGAAGCTACTCCAAAGTGGACACAGGAGCCACATGGCCTATGTAAAGCTTGTAGTAGCTGCCCGAAACTCTTTCTTGTGGTCCTGATCCATGTGGAGCTAACCCATGACAGAGTTGAGTTTGGAAAACTGGTTTTGCAATGCGACCCTTCTGTGTCTGTATTTAATGTTGTTATGGTTGCAGTAAATTGCAATAATTTTTATCTATTATGAACCTCAAAATCTTTTGCTTTTGCTTCTGCCTTTTCCTTTGACATGAAAGAAAGTGCTGCAAATGATATAATTTAGTTAAGAGCTTTTCCTAGGGAGTAGCAAGAGGCATGCAGAATCACAATTGTAGTTGGGTATGTTTTGAATGGCAGGTTGACATCTGGAAGACAAATATTTCAGCTGAAACCTATTCCTGATCTTTGTGTCTGCTCTTTCTGCAACCGCTACCTGTTCATTTATTAATCTTTTCTGTAGGAAACTCAGCCATTCGTTTTCTCCGGGGCTTTATATGTTCTGTGTTAAATATTTTAAATCCTTCCCTGCAGACTTAAATCCAACGACTCCAGAGTCCTGATAGGAGAAGGAGATGTGTGTTTTCTCTGTTAACTTGTCTGCCAAGGGCCAGACCAGTGCAGGGGATGAGCCCCGCTCTGTGTTTGCGTGGCAGGTCTCCAGCAAGAGCGCAGGTGTTGCAAGAGAAGGCAATGGCAACCAGATGACATTCTTTCCCCTTGAACTAGTGTGGAGCCATCGCTCAAACAGATTACGGGTCCTTCCAACAAAATTTGAGGCTAGCATGTTGACTGCACGTGCCTGTGTAAAACCCACGGCAATAAAGCTTGGATTCATCTAAACTAAAAGATTAGGAGAGGGAATCGCTGTGGGTTCCTTCAGCAGTCATTGGAGAGATGCTAGAAGATGGTCCAGAGAGTGATTTATCCCAGCTAAGAGCTGAGCTACCTTTCTGGAGGTGCTAAGCGGGTAGCTAATGTCAAGAGGGGCACTTACCTAGAGAAAGTGCTTAGGGGTATATGGAAGGAAATGAGAGCATTAATTCTCAAAATATTGAGAAAAATATTTTATCAACTTGTACAAACGTATCCTGTTTGCATTAATGGTTCTGGAAATGCCATTGGTTTCTTCCTCTCGATCCCTGTGTCTGTGTGGCACGGCAGTGTGCTCTTAACCTCCTCCCCCCCTCCAATTTTTTTATCTCCTTTACTAAACAGAGGAGTTTTCACATCCCTGTTTGGTAAAGTAAATGCCTCCTCATCAGCAGAGTGTGGAAAGGGCTTTGATAACCTTCAAGGTGAAACACTTGTCAGCTCTCACTTTATCCAGGAACGGATTATCTGGGCTGTGGAATAATGAGGTCATGTCTTTCCTCCACACCGCTGGCAACAGCTTCGAATTTCACACCGGGGTAGGTACTTACATGGAGCCTGCGCTGCTTAACGCCGGTTAAAGCTGCCCCCCTCCTCTGCCAGCGAGTTTTTCCCAAACTGAGGATGTGAAATGTGCTCGTGCAGCCTCACTGGTGTTACATGTGAGGTCTTCTCCTGGCGCTTGGGTTGCTGTCTTAACAAGTTGGTGGGGTTTGATGCAGAAGTAGCAGAGCGTGTGGGTTACTGCAGCTACGTACGGGCAGGCACTGCTTGTGAGGGATGTAGGGCAGGATTTGGCTGGGGGTGGAGGACCAGAGCCATATAACTCTTTTCAGGTGAGTGTCCCATAGTCATCTTGCTGCACTGCCCCTTGCCTGTATCTGCAGCTTCCATGCAGAGCAGTTGCCTGAGAGTGGCCATGGACATGAAAGATCCCTTAAGCACACAAGCTGTGAGCGTTAAAACCTGTGGGTGCTTAAGTAGATTAGCAAACAAACAAATCCTTTAATATTCTGGAATGCTTCCTTCCTCACCACCTAAGCAGGGATTATTCCACCAAACCAGCAAATTCTACCTAGTGTAGAGTCTGCCTTTTGGATAACTGTGCTCTTTAATAAGCAGGACTCTTAGGTTAAAAAAAATAAATAAATAAAAAAGGAAAATATGGAAGCATGTTGAAAACTTCTGTGTGGATTTCAAGAAAAGCACAAAAATGTTAAAGAGACCCTGTGAAAACTGAGGTTAGTACAGCACTGGCAATTGCATATGTAGGATGCTATCCCAGAAAGATTGCTACCACAGAAAATGTCACCCTTAACATTTGCTTTACGGAACTCACTACCATTTTATGTACAAACATGTGGTATAACTCACCCACCACTTTCTTCTTACCACTGTGAAAATCTTAAACTGCCAGCTTTCTATCTGAAACATGTAGAAACAACTGGTTACCTTGGTCTGATTTCACTTCCAGGCTTTCATCATCTGTAATTTTGGTAAAAAGCTGCTTTTGTTAATATGTAATGCATCATAGTAACCGGTTACACTTTTACTACAAAAGGGTGTTTTATTTTCCTGAGGGATGAATAGTAATCAAGGATCAGCTGGTAGTGCCAAGTGCCTTGATAACACAATTGGCTACATACAGCTTTGTCAGGCTCCTTCCTGCACTTGCCGGAGAGACTTAAAAGAAGATGGTAGGAGAGCTGTTCTTTCCTTACTTGACTGCTTGGGATCTGCATTTTGGGATCACTTTGTCTGCTGGGTGAGAAGGTAAGTGCCTGCATCAGAGCTCTTACTAGTAAATAGGGGGAAGGGAATGGGAGAGGAGATAGAGCAAATGTGTGAAAATAAACGTGAATTAGGAAGATTACCCTGAAATTAAACACTGACTGATTTTAACGTGGAAAGGTGGGGCTTGATGGAGCTGGAAGGAGACAGAAAGTGGGAATACTGATTATAATCAGAGTAGGTGGTGATTTGTGTTATTTTGATGCTGATTTAGTTGTGCCTGGTGAGCTGAAGGAGGGCCACAGTCACCCTGGCCCTATGGTAGGAAGTATCTCATTGCTAAGCACAAAGTGGAATCTGGCTTTGATCTCATTAACCCCATCGGCACTGGATTAGCAGATGTGTTTCTGGAGCTTGACTCTTTCAGACACTTAAGGTGTATATAAAGTGGCAGACGTTAAGATTCATACTTTATTTGGGCTTGGTTTGGGTTGGTTTTGTTTCTTTCTTTTTTATTAACATCAAAGACTACATTCTTCTAGACCAGCCCTGGCTTCTGCATTGCTCTTGCAACAGTTGCTTTCTTTCAGGAAAAAGAAATTCTCACATCTTCCTCCTCTCCTCCAAAATGGGCTGCTTTGACTGGAAAAGATAACAATCACAGCGGGGCAGCACTAAGGGCAGCACGTGGTCTTTGCTGTGTATGGAAGTCATATGTCTCTGAAATCTTTGGAGCAACCCCTCTTGAAGTGCAGCAAACCCCATGGGTGCAGAGAGTTTTTACAGATTTTTTTTCTTTTTTTACCTCCTAGAAATATTATCATATTATTGGCGGGGTTCAGCAGAGTTGCAAAAACTTTAGAAGAAAAAGTGAAGACAGATTCTCTTCTGAATTCTTCAGAAATTTAGTATCAAGTGGTGGTATCAAGAGGGAGAAGGGGAATTTTGCCATTTTTCTCAGTGAGAAAAGGAAAAGTTGGGAGACTGAAAATCTAAGCAAGAGTATGGAGGAAGAGAAATGAGTAGAAAGCATGTGTGGACAGTTTCTTCCTTTCTTCTTAAGTCTGCTCATTGTTTATTTCTAAACTCTACAAGAAAAACAATGCAAAGGAGAAGGATAACCCACAGCAACAATAACAAACTCAAAGAGGTTTTATTTTCTAGAAGCATTTGTAGCCATTAAAAGGATCTTGTACCTTCTACAGACCATTTTTTTCCTCGCTACTGGTTTTTATGCAAGTCTGCTTGGCCACCTCCTGAGAGAACCTGATAGAAGAAGATGCATGGCTTGTGTAAAGGATATGCTAAGGAGCTGGTGTGAATTACGTGGAGGAAGCTGCAGAAGACAGGAGAAGCACTGGGGAAGAGGTGATGCAAGGCAAAAAGGATGGTGTGAAATAAAGAGTAGGGTCCCAGAACAGCACTTTTTAATAAATGTTGTGCTGCCCTGTCTTAGGCTGGGTGAGAGCAGCTGTGCAGCACTGTCCTGTCACCAGAGGCAGAACTGGAGCAGAGCTCTAAGAAGAACACCATCCTTGGACGGGTGTCCTCTGTGCTGTGCAAAGCCCTGGTGACCTCAAGAGAAAGTGAGGTAATGCCCTGGGCTATTTCTATGGCCGTCACTGTTGGTAAGCTCTGCTGCGCTGCCCAAATGAGCTTTAGACCATTTGCTGATACAGTCCTCTATTTTTTCTCCTGCCAGCAATGTAGCATCCACTCATGGTAAGGACATAGTCACTATTTCAAACTAATTTGAGGTTTTGTTGTCTGAGTTCACCCAGGAAGAAGCTTGCACAGTGTGACAACAAAATCAGCCTCATGCTGAGCATCCACTGGAGGAGGGGATTGTTAGTAACCCTTAGGCTGTATTTTTTTTGTTTTAAAGTCCTCGAGCGTTACACTAAGTACAAAATAAAAAAACACTAAGCCTGTAAAAGAAATTACTATAGATTAAATTAAAAAAAGAAAACTCTGTGTTACTGCAGGTGCCTATTATCATGGTATTTAAAGTGAAAGTCTATGGATGTCAAGAACATTCAACAAAACCAATTGGGTTTTGTCTGGTGGTTTCTTCAGAGTAAAGCATGGTGGACTGATTGCTTTGGTTGTGTTTTCAAAAGTGCTTATTTGGAGGGGCATCTTAGAGATGGCTTTGCACGAAGATGTGCTTTATATTTTGAAGTCAGTTCTGTTAGAATTAGATTTGGCCTGTATTTTTGGGAATAGTCAATATCCTCAATATTATCCTATAATTTTAAGATGGATTTACCATATTGCATTGTCTTGGGGAGACCACAGAAGAAGTTGAGACAAAGGTCTGCAGACTAGGACTACCAAGGACTTGAAACCTGCTTTGAAGTGAATAAGGAGCCTGTAGAGCTTGAAAGTGTGAGCAAAATGTGTTCAAGCAGACTTTTGAGGCATCTCGCCATGCACTGAAGCAACTCCAGTTATTTTTGTAGTAGTTCCCTTAGAGGTCTCTGGACAGATAGGGGTCCTCAGGGGCCAGGAGGAAAGCCTCCTAGGCTAAAACACCCCTAACCCTGTTTTCTGAACCTTGAGCGTGCTACAGTTACCTGGGAGCTGCAGGAGCTTTACTGCAGTGAAGAGCAGTCATAGCTGTAGAACAACATGAGGTCTGAAGTTTTGGTCATTGCTCCTTCACAAACACCTCCAAGTGCTCTCTGCTTTGTGCAAGCCTCATATTTGCCCTCCCTGGCCCCCCACACATTAGTCTTGAGCTATCTGGTTTTCAGCTTTTGGATAATTTCCTTCCTTGGGTCTTGGGGGTGGCATGAATTAAAATACATCTACATGCATGACGTGTATCTAAAATTATATTCCCACTGGTTCTAAGATTCTATGATATCTTAAGCTGGATAAAATAGGATAGCCATGTAGGACATGTTTGGTTTCTCTGAAGGTAAGCCTGTCTTTACATGAAAGTTGCGGTTATTTTTTACCCAGGCTGCTTTCCCCACATCTAGAACCTGCCAATCTGTAGGAAGGTTTTCAGACACGGGGTCAGGAAAGTCACACTACTGTCCCAGTCGGCTCTTCTTGTGACAACTTTGGAAGTCATTTTTCCCTCGTGAGACTTTCTTTCTCCCCTTTTTGTAATGTACTTTGAGATCTTTTATTAAAGAATAGAATATAGGTGTAAAGTTTTGTGCTAGCTCTAAAGTTCTGCTATTACATCAGTTAAAGGAATGATGCCCCCCATGACTTTGATAGTAGCATATGTGGAGGGAAAATAATGGTTGTTATGACTTGGTAAGACCCTCCAATTGTAACACGTTTGTCCTGCCTTATCTCAGGGCTAGAAATAAAATGTACATAACAATCTCAGGTTTTTAATCTCTGCAAAACATAATTAACTATTTGAAAGGGTGGTTGGAGGGTTAAGTAGGAAGAATAAACTAGTAGTATAATAACATCTATATTAAATAAAAAACCAAACCAAACCCAGCCAACACACATTTAACGTGTTATATAATCTCTGTTAAACTCGCTCTGGGAAATCCTCCAAGAGCTAGTGTCAGTCTCCGTTTTGTACAAGTCTGTACATAACCTTTCTAAGAATTTGGATGAAGTTGGGTGGGGAAAGAGTGAAAGAAAAAGTTAGAACAGAATGTAGCTTGACCAAAGTCTTTCTGCGCTGGGGCATAGAAAGCAGGAGTGGGGGAAGGTCTGTCCCTCTGCAGGTCTTTCTGCAAAGCTGAAATCACTGCGCAGGTGGTTTCCAGTGCCTTCTCCCAGGCAGTGGGCTTCCCAGCACAACTGCGTTTCACTCGTGACATCAGGCAGCAGTCTGAAAGGCTCCTAGGTGCAGTGATCACTGCTGTGAGCTGTTACATTCAAAAAGAGTCACGCTTCTCTCAGCTGGATGCTGCTGTGCCTTGGGAACAGTCTCGCGTGTTTATGGGCCCGTCGGCCATGCAGGCGGTACCTACCAGTTTGGGTTGGCTCTGTCGCTTAGAGATGATTCATTTAATGACTGCTAATAACACAGAACGTGGACCGTACCACAGAGCTATTTGTTTTCCAGGAGCTCGGTCGCTGCCTGTCTTACACATAGATGGTATTCGCTTATCTCTCCTCCGAGAACAACTTGGAGCAGAGCGATGTGAAGCTTGGCGTTTAGATACATGGGGGGAAGGTGCTGAAAAGGGAGGAATTATTTGTGCTCATTTTGTGAAATGAGGAAGAAGCTCTCGGCACGTTTCTGCCCAAGGGCAAGTCCAACTGTATCGATCTACTCCTCCTGCTGAGCTTTCGTCATCTTTTGTTCTGTCCTTTCCACCTTCCTCTTTCTCCTCTTGCCTTATTCCGCTGCTGCTTTCGCATTCCCTGCCAGAAAGGATTGTTTTCCTCTACAGAATCAGCAGAGCAGTGAGTAGTGCTGAAAATACTGATTATGTGAAAGTACTGATGATGTGAAGGTGATTTGGAACATGACGTGTTTCATCAAACAAACATGTGATACAGAAACGTTCATTAGCTTTAACTTGGGCATCCTTTCTGGTGAAGTCAGTGGGGGATCTGTGTGACAGAGCTCTGAATGAGGAGACTGGGATTTGACTTTTCTGCTTGTATTTGCTTATGACCAGACCATTCTTCTGCTAAAGATATGAAGTTCTCTACATAACAAATAACCTGGTTGGTTTTCCTGACATAGTTCTTGCTTTCTTTCTCCCTTTTCTTTGGGCCGGAGGAGGGGGAGGATATCTCCTGGCATTATGGAAAGCCTTCATGATGAAAACTAACTTGTTCCTTTCAATCAGAAAAAATCTGCACTTTCTACTAGTTTACAATTAATGTGGGTATTAGAGCTGAAAATTCATCTCAGCTGTTTCAGTGGCAGGCTCAATTTTTAATATTATTTTAAATATAAAATATTTCCTATGGTTTGGTAAGAAACTCCTAGATAAGAGTTCTGGTTTTGAGTTAAGTTTGGGGTTTTCTTTTAAATCTTCAACTTTTTGCATCTACCTTTCAGTAGTGTTATCTTTTATATTCAATACTGCCATGACGTGTATATATAAGGTGATATCAGTAACTTATTCTGATGGAAATTGATAATTGCCATAGAGTTGATTTGACAGCTAGGTATCACTTAGCGCAAGGGGGGTACATTTCTATAACACCGCTAAGAATAAAAGACAAGGTTTTCAAGATCTGCCCAGGGAGGGTCAATGACAGGAATTCTCCTTCCTGACTCAGAAAGAACTCTCTGAGCAACCAATTCTTTCTGTGTCTTCCTGAGAAAGGCTGAGCACTTTTACTTTAAAGCAATTGGCACCCTGGAAAATTAAGTCTACAGGAGATAATGAGTCTAAAGGAGTGTTTGTAATTGACTCAACTTTTTTTTTTTTCATGTGGCAAGTTTAAAAAAGTACAGCAAATGTTTTTGGAAAGTAATTCTTGACACCATTCCAGCTTTTAAAATGTTGTTTTCCATTTGCTTCCCACATGTCATGCTGTTTGTATGATGAACGATGAGTAGCACTACTTCTGGGAGCCCTGATGTACAACCTGTACAATACCTGCAGCATATGGTAGGAATATACTGAAAACGGGATCTTACCTGCATAAGAATATCATAGGCTTCTCTTAAATTTTCTGGAGATGGGGCATTTAGAGAAGAATTAGAAAAGCAGTGTTAGTTTGCTATAAAAACAGAGTGGTGTTTAAGTTTTGATAATAACCCTCTACAGAGCTGAAATCCAGTCTGGTGATGCCAGCTATTTCACTTGCCTGAAGAGGTATGGACCTAAATAGCAGCTCAGCAGCTGACCTCAGTATCTGCTGGAGTTGAAGAAGACTTTTTTGAATTTTTGTATTTTGTATTTTTTAACTGGGCACGCTTGGCATTTTTATCTTTATTCAGATGCTTCTTTTAGGCCAGATTATTCCACTGTAAATCTATGCAAAACAGCTGTAAGCAACAGTACAGTACGTCCCTTGTGAACACTTTAGTATCACAGCAATGATCCAAGAAATGTCATCCTGCAGTAGCATAGCTGCAGTGTCGTACTTTAGGGGGAAAAACTAATTTTCTCCATAATTTTCAGAGCCACTGAGCTTGGGAAGCAATAGATACAAGATCTCAATTAGGCTTTGAGATACATTAAGCAGAGTGTGTTTCAATAGTAGATGTGGCTTTTATATGCTGAAATTCTTTGGCTTCTGAAGAATAGTGTGTTTAACGAATTGCAGAAAGAAACCAGAATCACGGTAGTGGTCTCAAAATAGAGAGTTATTGAGGGAATCAAAAAGAAATCCCCCCGACACAGAGAAACATATACACACACACACGATTTTTGGTGTCATAACATACACGTGTTAAGCGTGTGCCCATACATGTTGTCCTGGGTGCCAGCCAGCAGGAGAGGCAGCACACACTTTCCTATTGGCTTGTGTTGAACCAGAGCAGAGGTTCCTGCCTTGTCTGTGGCCCGTCTCCTGCCCTGGTGGAAACCAGAGGGTTGTTCACTAGTAACATGACAGCATGTGCTTTATGTTTGGTATTGTCAAGGATTTCCCCCTTTTTTTTTTGGTGAGGGATATCTGACCTTTTCAACCCAAAAGCTCTTGAGGGATAATATTTTTTAATTTTTCTATATATGTATATATAGAAAACATGTATATATGAGATATATAATTAGAATGAAGAGCAAAGACACAAATTATCTCCAAAGTACAGAAGTCTCCTGACTAAATCAGTCACAGAGGAAGCCATGATTAACTTTGATTTCTCTAGGATCTGGTGTCTTGACATTGAATATTCCTTGACAGAGAGTTGTTAGTGGAGAGCAAAAGTTCAAAATGTGACTAGCAAGCTTTCATAGAGTACAATAAACCACATCAAACATACAAGGGGTATCTTGACACCTAATACTCAAATTGCCAAATGCAAACCTGCACCTTTCGGAAGTAAAACTCAGAAAATGGCAAAGAAAAAAACAAAACAGGTTAATAGCAAAATTATATTGCTTTGTTCTCTTATAAGGATGCAACAAACTACCAGTGATGATGCTCTGCTCTTGTAGGGTTGTAATGAGACATCTCTTCCATGTCTTTTCAACCATAAAAGAGTAAAAGAAAGGTGTGGGGTTGGTTGGTTGGCCAATCAGTTTTTTCCTATGGGAAGTCAAAATCTGTAAATACTTATGTATTGAAGTGGATGATGCTGCAGCCAGAAATACGTGTGGCTCTGCCACAGTGACAGTCAGTGGCATGTTCGTTTTCCTGTAGCCAGTTTCTGGTCCGAAAGCAATGACTACTACTGAGCTATTTGAGAACTGGGTCTCTGATACGCACTTTCATAAGCATCATTTGGTATCATACACCTGGATTAAGATTCAGGGGAAGAAGTTTCTGTGGAAAAAAAAATATTATAGCTTGGTGCACACTTCTTTTCAAGGGATCCGTGGAAAAACTTCCTCCCTGCTTGCATTCCAGGGAATCAAAAGTGGTCTGTTAAAATCTGATTGAAATGCCTTTCGATTGGTAAAGCAGAACCAGGAACGTGACCTAGACTTTAAGTTACTTCTTCTCTGCAGAAGCCGTTACAGCTGTGGAGGGAACCTAAACTTAGCTGTTGGCACACTGTTCTTGAGAGCGACAAAAGAGATTGTGTTCATTAGGCCAACCCCATCATTCTTGCTAAAAGCAGTCTCAAGTTTCCATGTATATTTTCAAATCAAATTAGAAACGCTGCTCCTGAGACCTCCATCAGCTGACGGAGATGGATTGCACAACCTGATAAAGTGTAGGCATTCCTAGAGATGTGCTAATACCCGAGTCACCACAAGTGGCTGGATAATAAAAACGTACACGTATTTTAATTAGCAGAGAGCTTTACCTCCTCCTCTGATAATGCAGTCCACAGCTGGGGAGTGGCCACTCCTCAAACAGAAATGGGAAAAGTTTGTTCCTGGGTTGTTTTTGAAGCTAAATGCTATTATTCTGTCAGGGTGGACTTCCTCTGGCCAGTTTTTTTTATCAGCTGTAGTTAAAGCAACCACCTCCTTTCACACAGCTCTCAGCACAGACTTACACAGCTAGATCTACAGTACTTAATTCCACCAGGAAAATCTTTGTAGCTCTACCTGTTTGTTACCTAACTCGGCTGTAGAAGAAAGCAAGAGACATGGAAAACCAGGATTGCTGGCCTTAAAGAGAAAAAAAAAAAAAAAGAGACAACGCATTTAAGCTCATATGGTTGCAGAAATTAAATTATGTGTAGATTTCCTCCACCCACTGAGTCAGTATAGTCTTCACAGTAATGTTGCAGTTTTCTTATTTCAGTTGCATACTAAAAATGCAGTGGAATACAACTGGGGAGACTGGGATGTGATGCCACAATCCAGGAATCTGGCAGCTTTCAGAGATATGATTCATGTTGGAGGGAGCTGTCAGGAAGGAGAGACATGAGAGCCGCTCCACAGAGCGTGCCCTTGTCCCGCAGCCTCTGCCACCCAACTTGTGGGCAAAATTTTCACCTGGTAACATCTCAACAAAAAAAAGTGGAGCCTTCAGATACCAGGCCTTCAAATAAGAGGTAGGTCAAAGGAGATACCCAAACAATTGCTCTCTTAATGGAGTAACACTTTTATATCGTGGCTTTGCAGCGATGAGTCTTTTTGCAGCCTCTGACAGCAAACGGAGACAGCGGGGTCAGGACTGAGCCGTTCTGAAATCTGCACAGTCCAAAATTACAGGAAAGAAAGAAGAGCCTTTAACACTTAACCTTCTTCTTAGGTTCATGGACCCTTGTTGTCTTCTCCTTAGTGACATTAAAACTACAACATATATATATGTATTTGTGATAATGTAATTCAACAGGGGAATGCTCTCCTGTCAGTGAAAACTGCAATGCACCAGAGCTTGTTCTAATTTCTGTGCAAGGAATCGTGTTTGCGTAGTGCAAAGACAGAAAGCAATGGGTTGCAGATAACGTCATTTACAATAGACGTGAATAAAATCTGTATTAAGTAACAATAACAGTTTTCCTTTTTCACAAAGCTTTTCTTTTCTACAGGCTTCATCTACAGATGAAGTAATATTAGCTAACTTGCTAAAAGAGTTAAAATGAATACAAAGTAATGAAGGCATCATCGGTGCCTTAGTAGAGTGCTGCAGAGAGTTAGTGCAGCAGCTGAACACGAAGTCTGCAGGGGCAGCTGTTGGAGGAAGAAACAATCTTGATCAGAAAACTGTGGGTATCTGAAGGGGAAATGTGAACGTGCCGGTCACCTCTGTGGCAAGTGAGTAGTGAAAAATGACGAGACGTGCTGTGCCTGCCCTTAGGAGAGTGACATTGCGCCTCTTGTTGGGTGCCTTTACTGATGTGTTGTCTTTCCCACAGCCTTTCCTCAATGCTATTTGTCTTCAATTACGTTTTTGACAGCAAAAGTTCCTTTGCTATTCTTCACAGCAAAAGCATGATAGCATTAAAAAATACCATTTGGGAAGGCCAAAAAAAAATCATATAGATTCTACCCAAGTTGCAGACCCTTCCCCTCCCTCCCCCCTCCCCCCCAGTGTTTCTCACCAGTCTCTAGTTACCAAACTGAGCTTTCAGTGAGTCAGAAATAGCTGGCATGTGTCACTGACCTGGCCACCAAACCCCAGCAGTGTCTCCAGCTGCTCGCCGGGCTTGGGAGGACAACCCAAGGGAAACGCTGGTTTCTCTGATAGGGTGTAAGACATGGGGCAGGGGGAAGCGTGTTCTCAAACTCTCAACTTCTTCTACAAAACTTTGCATTTTCTTTCCTGTTCATTCGTGCTGAATTTGGGCACAGACCAACTCCCCAGCTCTGCAGCGTTCCCCCTGTACTTTGATTCAACGTTGAAATGTGCATGAAGCAGGTTCACCTTGAGGTTCGTCCCTTTGTTCTCAGAGGCTTGCCTTGCTCCTGCCTTTTACTAGCTCTTCTGCTTCGAAGAAGAACTGATGTTATCGTCTAAAGAGAAAACTCGAGATTGCTTTTGCGACTGAGGATTTCCTGTGTGCCAATCCCAGCCGCGCAGTGACGGCAAGGACCAGCTCTAGGTGGCCGCACTTCTCCGGAGAGCTTTAGGAACAGACCTTGCACAGAAGCTGAAGAAATCCCCAGCTGCTGGTGCCTTTGTTCTCAGATAAAGGTCAACCTGTCTAGCCAAAAGCGTGATCGGAAATGCTGCCTCACATCATCCTTCACTTTCTCTTCCGTACCCTGAAATGATTCACTGCCCCCCCTTTTTGGGGTAATGCACAGCATTGTCCCCACAGCACCTGTGGGGTTCACTGCAGCTCTTCAGGATAGCTTTATTTCATCTCATACACCAGCCATCTTAAGACAGGACTGCCAAGATTTTCAATGAGCTGCTCAGAAACTGTCCGCAACTCTCATTATTACAGCGATGTTTAATAGCTCTTCATAGAATCATAGAATGGTGAGAGCTGGAAGGGACATTAAAGACCATCAAGTTCCAACCCCTTGCCATGGGCAGGGACACCTCCCACCAGAGCAGGTTGCTCAAAGCTCCATCCAGCCTGGCCTTGAACACCTCCAGGGATTGGGCATCCACAACTTCTCTGGGCAACCTGTGCCAGTGTCTCAGCATACACACAGTGAAAAATTTCTTCCCAATTTCTAATCTAAATCTGCCCTCCTTCCTTTTAAAACCGTTACTCCTCATCCTATTGCTACACTCCCTGATAAAGAGTCCCTCCACATCCTTCCTGTAGCCCCTTTAGATACTGGAAGGGGCTATAAGGTCTCCTTGGAGCCTTCTCTTCTCCAGGCTCAACAACCCCAATTATTGGAGTTTGTTGTGGTGGGGTTTTTTTAATATATAGAGGCCCACCAGGGTAAGTGTTAAATATTAAGTTCTACTGGTCTTATCCCAACAAGCACATGTTGTTTCCTTGCACTGAAAGTCTCCAAAGCTCTTCGAGTGCACTGTGGGTCCTGAGACTCCAAACACCACCAACCCACCATGTTCCACCCAGTGCACCAGCGAGGTGCACAAAGCTTTGGGGAGCTGCAGGTCCCAGCTGTTTCTCCCAACACCCACCTCTGCAGGGAGATCGCTGCACAGCTGGCAGGGAACACACATGACTTACACGTTCTCCAGGTAAGACTGGCACAACAATTTTGTTTCTAATTTCGTTACAAATGCTAATGTGTGGGGTTTTTAAAAATCGTTTTAGAATTCCTCTATAACTTTAGAAATGTTGTTACAGCTGTGAAGGTTGGTAATTAACTGGCAAATAACTTGCGTAAAGGTAAACACTTTCTCTGCTGAGTTTTTCTCAAAGCTATATTGGCTGAAGATGGTTATCACCACAGAAGATGAGTGACGTGACCAGTGAATATCAAATGCTTCAGGAATGGGCTGTTTGTCACCTCTTCTCTCTGAAATGATACTGTGTTGATAGATAGGATAGTTCTTGCTTTTCACAGACTAAGCCACCTCGAACCGCTGAGGAGGAGGAGTGAAGTGCCCGTGTCTGCGACTGAGTATGTGTCCTCTTTCTCCACCGGGATCTGTGCCTTAGCAGGGGCTGGGAGATGCTGCTCAGGGGGAAATACAGTGGTGTTCCCAGGTGGGATGCGATGCCAAAGCAGCGTTACTCATTCCTCATAGGGGGAGGACCCCAGTGTGTATCCGAATCATCTTTGCAAAGGTGTCATTCACTACCTGTAGCAGCCAATCAAGTGACCTAGAGAAGAAATTTCCTTCTGGGTGTGGATTAGAAAGAAAAAACAAACAAAACCCAATGGTGGACTCTGCTGTGATTCTGTACAACATGCCTTTTGGCGCTGAAGCTTGCGCGAGGGAGAAGTAGCGTAACGACTGCAGAAGATGGAGGTTATCTCCAGTACCTGATCCTCAAAGTGAAAGCGGAAACGGGGATTGAATCACGACTATCAGCCATCATTCAGTCTCCTGAACCGAATTCTGGGAGGTTTTTCAGAAGGATTAACTTCGGGCAGAGAGAGCTGGTCCCTCCTGACTTCTTGTCAGGGAGAGAGCCAGGCGCCTTCAGATGACCGTTTGGAGGCAGAAAATAACTTGGTTGCCTGGCATCCCTCTCTGTGTGCCCATCCTCAGAGTCAGGCTGTGCCAGGATGCAGTCACAAGGTGTGTTAAGCCCCTTTCAAGTTGCCAGTTTATTCTCCAGGACTTTACCTCTCCTTTTTCTAACAAAAGCTGCTCACTGTTATCGTTTCCAAGAAAAACCTAATGAGATGGCTTGCGTGACACCGGGCGGGTTTGCTTGTGCCTGTGGAGAGACTCCTGACATAGCTGTAGGGTTTGCCCTTGTTTCAGTGAAGTCTTAATTCGGGTGCCAAGTGACAGTAAACCACTGCCAGTATTCTTGGTTATTTTACTGACCCATTTAAGCCCAGTATTGTATTTCTAAAATCAGGCTCTTACACTTGGCATAGGTGGTTTTTTTTAAGGTAGTACCAGCTTTGGAGGTGTGAAAGGAAAGGCATTGAGCAATGTTTTTACAGCAGGAAAAATAAATATGGACTCCTGTGAGAAGTCAGATGCTAAATGTGAGTGTCCCCAGAGCCCTGCAGAGCCGAAAGGCTTGGTTACCCACCATTAACCTGCAGCTCACCTGCTGCTGCCTCTGATGCTCCCGCTGTCCCTGTCCCTGCCAGGACTGCTGCACGCAGCGCTTCTGCGGAAATGCTGCGTCTTTTGGGTTGTCTCTATCCAAAACAGAGTTGTTTTGTGGAAAAAAAAAAAAATCTAAAATAGAATGGGAGAAGATAGATTTGCACCACTAAGCGCTACTCTGGTGTAGTAACTTTTGTCAGCTTTCTTGGTTGCTTTTGTCATTGGGTAGGAATTGTTCATTTGGACTGTGACAGGTTCCAAAGTTTTCAGAGGGATTCCACTAAAAATGCTTTTGTACTTTGCACTCACAGTGTGTCTGACAATGCCTTTGGTGAACAATCACATTTTCTTATTCCCCCAGCAATATTAATGATGAATTGGGATGTTTTAATGACCATGTCAAAGATTTTTATGCTTCTGTTTTTCACCTGAGCCTCTGCAATGGGAAGGCAGTATTTAGAGTTTGCCTGTATCAGCAGCCTGTTAACGACAAACTTAGAAGAACTGGTGATACTCGGTGGATAACCTTTAATGCATAAATATTTTATTTCATAGAGAAATGTGTGGATGAAGTAAAGTTTTTGTATAAAGATGGAAATTTTGAAAAAAAAAACAAACAACAAAACAGTAGTTTGGGTATTTGCTTTCTAAGCCTAGTGAAGTTTAATGAAAAATAATTTCACAACAGCCATGAGTGTGGTCTGAGTGGACAGACTATGGCACGGAAGAATACCTTTGCACTGCTGTGGTCTTGTTTATAGGGATTATTTGCTTTTGGATGCATGTTCTTCCTGAGCAGCAAAAGGTGGCAGAGTATGATTTTTGTGAAAGAGACTGTAAAGAGCTATTTAGAATGCGTTAGATAAACCTGGGGCTGCAGCGCTCTTTAGCCAGGCGCTGGAAGTCTCAACCGTTCCAATACGTTGTGTGTTGTTATGAAATAATTCTCGGAATTTTGATATTTTTTTTTTACATCATTTTTCCAACATCTTTCAGTTGCCTTTTAAAACACTTTAGTCATTATATATATATATATATATATATGTATATATAAAAGCAAAACAAAGGTAGTATTTGGCCTCAAAACCAAGGGCTTTGAAGGCATCCCTTCAGCACCCCGGCAGACACGCAGTGGGAGCTCCGGGTGGGACGTTGCGGAGAGGGGCTGGAGGGGGCAGAGGAAGGCTCCCGGGTGCGCTCTGTGGTCTCTGGGTGCTGCGGTTCCAGCTGGGACAGGGCAGGAAGAGCCGTCTGCTCTCCAAGGGCAGGATTACGAGGCCGAGCGCTCCCCGAAGCCCTCAGCTGCCTCTTTAAGAGGCTGAAAAGAGCGGAAACGTTTTATGAATATAAAGGATCGTCTCTTCTGTCTGGCTCGACCCTGCTGAGATGCTGATGCGAAAACACGCCGAAGGATCCCGCAGCAGCGCGACCAGGGCGGCTCCGCGGAGCTGGAGCCCTTCGGCTGGGACCTAAAAACGAACCTTCTCTTTCCATCCCCGCCTTCGTCCCGCAGCTCCCCTCCCGCCGCCCGCGCAGGTGGGGCCTGCTGCCACCGGGAAACCTCCGTGGGTGTGCGGGGACCCCTCCGAGCTCCGCAACCTGCACACGCACCTCCGCACCCACCCCTCTTCCCGGGATCCCGCTCCTCCGCGCTCCCTGCCGGCCGGCCGCGGCGGGCCCCCGGGACGGGTGACGGCGGGGCTGGGGAGTCCAGTCCGGGATTTGGGGGTGGCCGCGGAGTGACACATTGACATCACGGGGGCGCGGCCGGGCGGCGGGCGGGGGCTGCGCGCTGAAAGGCGGCGGAGCGCGGCCGGAGTCACTCCGGAACGGGACGGGACGGGACGCGGGACGGCGGCGGGACGGGACGGCGCGGAGCGGAGCGGAGCGGGGCGGGCGGCGGGAGGTGCGCGGCTGCCGACACTGCCCGGGCTGGACTCCGCGCCGGGGCCGCCAATGTGCCTCGGGAAGCAGGCGCTCACCTCGGCCTTAGGTAAGGATCAGGTGCGGGCTGGGGCGGAGTGGGGGGTTCCCGCAGCAGGCGGGGAGGGCTGCGGGGCGAGGGGCGGGCTGCCCGCTGCTGCGGCGCGGCGCGGTGCGGTGCTGGGCTCCTCGTCAGCCGCTCGCAATTTGCTGGTAATTATTAAAAAACCCCAAACAAACCCAAACACCTTCCAGTCGGGTGACTGTGTCTGGACGCGGGGGATTTGGCTTGCGTGCCGGAGCCTTGCTGGAGGGAGCCTCTCAGGGAATTACCGAGGAGGCTCCGGAGACTTTTCGCGCAAGACTTTTTTTTTTTTTTTTTTTTTTTTTTTCCCGTGCCGGGGGCTGCCCCCGAGCGTCGCCGCGCCTCGCCCCGACGTGCCGCCCGCCCTCCCGGCCTGTCACCCGGCCCCCCGACAGCCGCACCAAGCACATGGCAGCCCGCTCCCACAGCCATTGCGCTCTGCCGCCCGCTCGGCTCCCGGCTCGCCCAGCTCTGCCTTGAAAGCCAGCGCCGCTCCGCGATTTCTCACCGCGACAACAGCAGAAAGGGAGGAAAAAAAAAAAAAAAGCAAAGGAAAAAAAAAAAAAAAAAGCCCTTCTCGCACTGGGGGCTGCGGTTGCGCTTGGGGAGGACCATGCGGTGGAGCCCGGCCGGCACCGCTCCCCTCCGAAAAGGGAAATAACCCCCCGAGCAGGAGCCTGGCCGTTCCCGGAGACCTTCTGCACCGGCGCTGCCCGCTCCCCGTCGGAGGCAGCCCGCAGCTGGCTTACAGCGGACCGAGGCGAACCGCTTGCAAAGAAAGGGGCTCCCGTTTGTTTCCCGGCACCTCCGGAGAGGCCGAAGGAGATCGCTTCGTGTCGCCCCCCCGGGGGGGGGGGGAGAGGCTTGGACGCCGGAGGGCTGCGGCGGGGCAGGACTCTCCCTCCGCTTCGCCGAGCGGAGAACCGGGGGGGGGGCTTCGCAAGGGACGAGGAGCTACCGCGCCCCCCCACTCCGCCCCCGTCATCCTGCCAGCCGCCGGCGACTGGATTTGTGCCGTCACTGGCGACCCCGTGGAATTAAGCGAGGTGGGGGCTCGTCCCGCTCTCGCACCGGAGGCGGCGAGCAGGTGCCGCCGGGCGATGCCGAGCTCCCCCCAGCAAAACCCGAAAGGGCCATATGGGGCTTCCGCGGGTGGCGCCGGCACTGGCCGCGGGCGAGGAACAGGGCGACCTGAGAGACCCCACGGGCCGGGGGGGTGTGTGTGCGTGTGCGTGGTGGAGCGGGGGGAGCACCTCTCATTGCTGAAAACGAGCATAAAGCTAAAAAATATGTGCGTGTCTGTATATACCTATATGTATAAAACCAAACCTGCGTCCTGGCAGGTGGGGGGGAGCCGGTGGCGGCGGGGAATCCCCGGCGCGGTAGTGGCCGGTGGGGCCGGGCGCTGCCGCTTTAAACGCTGGGGAGTCCGCCCTCGGGTGGGGGGGCAGCGACGGCCTCGGTCCCTGCCGTCCCCCTGCGAAAGGGGGAGAAGAAAAAAAGAAGGGGAGAGAGAGAGAGAGAAAAAAAAAAAAGCGTCCTTGTTTTCATTCATAACTTTTTTTCTTTCCTTTTTTTTTTTTTTTTTTTTTTTTTTTCCCTCCTCTTCCTTCCTCTCCCGCAGCGGCCCCGCTCCCCTCGGGGCGGGACGGGACCCCCTTTCCCATCAGGGGTGTGTGGGGGGGATTGCTGAGGAGTGGGAAAGGCGGAGCTGCGGAAACGTGAGGTGTCTCTCTCTCTCTCCCTTTTTGCTGTACGTTGTTTGATTTTATGGGCCGGGGGGGGGCGGGGGGGGGTGGGGTGTTGGAAGGGGGACACGCGCAAAACCAGTTTAAAAGTTTATTTGCACGGTGGTTTGTTCAACTGTGCCGCGCTCTGCAGCTGGTCGCGTCGGTCGGTCTGCCTGCCGCCTTGATGTTGCACTTTCTCCCCAAAGATGGCACTGGATGTCTTTCGCATTTTCCTGGGATATTATTTTTCATCCCCCCGGGGAGCCCCGCTCCGGGTTGGTACAGCTGTAAATCGTCCCCTTTTCACATTCATGCACCCTCGGTCTGTCCGGGATTTGTGTTCGGTGCTTGTGAAGAAGGCAGCTTGTTATGTGGGGTGAATTAGAAGTGAACTGACTTTTTGTTTTGTTTTGGTTTGGTTTTTTTCGTCTTTTTTTTCTTTTTTCCCCTCTTAATCTGGAGACCCTGACACCCGCATAGGTGATGTTACATGTGAAATGAAGTCGGGATGAGTACAAAGACTTTGTATTTGTGAAATTTGTGTATTTGAGAAGCTGACCCTTACCACTTACAAGGGGTCAGAGTGATAAAGACGCTTCCTACCTGTTAGAAGAATCCTTTCCCGCTCTCGTCCCTCCCAGTGTTTCCACCCGGCTCCGTATTTCCCTGGAGTGGGGAACAGCTCTGTGCCAGCTGTGCTCTGGGTAGGCAAGACGGGCTCTTTCTCAGGATTATTGGATGAGTTTTGGAAATGCTTGTTAGGATTTTTCTTTCTCCTCTTTCGGGTAAACATGTATGACAGCTCGGGGGGAGTGAAAAGGCACTTTCCCCCAGCTGTCAGTAAAAGAAAGTGGTTTATTTTCTTGGTTCTCTGTTTAAGTGTGGCATTTAGATACTCGCCTCGGTTTTTGTACAGGTATGGAACTACTGTCACTGCAGTTTTCTCAATTGGCGTTGCAATCTTCATGTCAATAGCTAGGTGGAATGAAACCGGGTAACATTTATTTAAAAAAGAGACTAGAAGATGTTGTATTTAGTTGAGAAGCTTTTAGTCTGTCTGTCTTGTGAAAATGGATTTGGTCTTTGATTGTGTTTTGAAGCTGTTGGGGGTTTTGAGTTGTCTGCTCTTGTCATTCTTATGAATCCTTAGGTACTTTTTCTCTGGCACCTAGTTCATCTTCACCTTTTCTACCTGTTCATTTTACGCAACCTGGCCTGTGGTCAGAAAAGACTTGAAAACGGGCTGCTTGGAGCTTATAAGGAGCACGTTAGATTTGTATGCTGTTACTTATAGAAAATGTCTTGGCCACTTGACAGTACTTAATTTGAGACTCTGTAATGCGCATACGTCACTTTAAAAAGGAGACTTTCCAAATGGACTAGGAAGCGAATCTGTTGAGCTTTCTGATGTTGCATGTTCAGACTGAAGAGTGAGGACTGTGCACGTTCTTTATTCTGCTGTGCAGAACAGGAACCTGATGGTGTTCTTGCCTGTTTCCAACTCAGTTTTGGGGGTGTTCAGAATCGCGTTCAGAATGTTGAGCTCTGTAACAAGTGAGAAGCGCTTTCCATGGCTTGGCAAGTAAACATACTGATTAATACTGGGGTTTATGGGTTTTTATTTAGTTTTTTTAATTTTATTTTTTTTAAATGGCTCGGGGTCTCCTTTGCATTCCTCATCTATGATGCCATACTTAGGCTCTCCCCATTACTGGACTTTGGCCAGGTCCTCAGCGTTGTTGTAATCCCTTGCTGAAAGAGATGAGTACCAGGTGGCTGGGGCAACTTGTGGTTTGCCATATCATTTCCGTTTTCAAAAAGTATCCCATTTTTTAATTCATCTTTTGCCCTTGATCTCTTGTGTGCCTGTATATGTGTACACACACAGTGTTTATTTATACTTTCTGTTATCTTCTTATTTTAGGATTTCAGATGCATGCCAGGTTCCCACTGAATGCCAGAAGTAGAGATCACTACAGATGGAGCCCCAAAGTCAACATGGCAGTGGTGGTTCACTAGTGGTCATTCAGCAGCCCTCCTTGGACAGCCGGCAACGGTTGGACTATGACAGAGAGAGCCAGCCGACAGCTATCTTGTCACTGGACCAGATCAAGGCCATCAGGGGCAGCAACGAATACACCGAAGGTCCATCCGTGGTGAAAAAGTCTGGTCCGCGGACAGCACCAAGGCAAGAGAAGCATGAAAGGACTCACGAAATTATACCGATTAATGTGAATAATAATTACGAACCCAGACCCGGTCACGTGGCGCACCAGCAGAACACGAGGGCTCCCGTCTTGAGCAGGTCGACCAGCACGGGGAGCGCGGCGAGCTCCGGGAGCAACAGCAGCGCGTCCTCGGAGCAGGGGCTGCTGGGGCGGTCCCCCCCGTCCAGGGCGGGCTCCGGCCACAGACCCGACCGGACAATCCGGACGCAGCCCAAGCAGTCGTCGCTGATCGTCGACGACCTGAAGGGTCCTTTGAAAGAGGACTTGGCGCGGCACAAGTTCATCTGCGAACAGTGTGGGAAGTGCAAGTGCGGGGAGTGCACGGCCCCCAGGGCTCTCCCCTCCTGCTTGGCCTGCAACCGGCAGTGCTTGTGCTCCGCGGAGAGCATGGTGGAGTACGGCACCTGCATGTGCTTGGTCAAAGGGATCTTCTACCACTGCTCCAACGACGATGAAGGGGACTCTTACGCGGATAATCCCTGCTCTTGTTCCCAGGCGCACTGCTGTTCTAGGTACCTGTGCATGGGAGCCATCTCCTTGCTTCTGCCCTGCTTGCTCTGCTACCCGCCCGCCAAAGGATGCCTGAAGCTCTGTCGAGGGTGTTACGACCGTGTCAATCGCCCGGGCTGCCGATGCAAGAACTCCAACACCGTCTATTGTAAACTGGAGAGCTGCCCCTCACGGGGTCAGGGCAAGCCCTCATGATTTTTGGAGGGAGGTTTATTTCCTCCAACTTCAGTTTTTCAGGTTGTAGCTGATATATTTCTTTTTCCCCCTTCCCTCCCTCCCCTGCTCCCCCCTCCATTTGCGGGGGGAAGGGGCTGTTCTTTTGCTTTCCTTTCTGTCTCCCCAACTTCAAATGCACAAGTTCTTCCTTGTGCATCTTTGCTCTCCTCTTCCTATTGACTTGTCTGAGTGTGGAGCTTTTTACGTAGTCATTGCTGCTCTTTGGTAAGTGTGGACCTGGTATCTGCATCTGCTGCCCACTTGGGCAGGGTCTTTTGAGTTTGTGATGGAACCACTCCTGAAAGAGACGGTGAGGGCTCACTGGGCTCTTGGAGCTTCTTGCTCTGTGAATATCTTCCCAAAGATGTTTTTTGTTCTCAGCAATTTATTCTTTTTTTTTTTTTCTTAACCCCCTGGGTACCAAGGAAGAATAACTTTCATGAATGAGCTGGATTTTGAAATAACTTTGTGTGTGTGCTCTTTCTGGAGAGGGATGTAAAATAAAGGCTTTACCAAATGAAAGGCCTGACTCTTCTGTAAGCAGCCTGCTTTTTCCTTCCCCCCCCCCCCCTTTCCCTCTCTTTTTTTTTCTTAACTTTCGGAACATTCTCAGTCCTGAGAATTACCCTGCCTCCTCTTTTTTATATTTTCAATGTAACTTCAGTTTTTGCTACACTATGTAGATCTTCACATTGGAGACATTATGGCTGCAACATACTCATTTGTTTCTTTTGCTGTCAAGTCTTTGAAGGATATTGCTCACTCCACCCTTCTGCTCCCGTTTTTATAGTCTGTCAGTATCAGTTGATATTAAAGTTGGTGGTGTTCATATATCCAAACAGCCTTCAGGTGTCAATGAGTCACCTAAACGTTCTTGAATACTTAAACTTTCTTGTGCTCCTTTGGTTTAGTGAATTTAGCTCTGCTCTGTACTTTATAATTTTATTCTGTCCCTGGTTTATTGCCTTAGCCACAAATTGTGGTCCTTTTTTGTATATTTTATGTATAAAACACAAAGTTGAATCCCAACTATTTTTAAGACAAAAGTCTGTTAAAACTTTTTTTATTGTAAAGAATATTTATTATGTGAATCTCTATTATTTTATGATATTTATTGCGAAAGACTTTGAAAATGTACTCATGTCTGAATATAACAAAATATCAATACTTAACGAAATAAGGATGACACGAAGAAAGTACATATGTTAACTATAATGCAGAAAATATATTAATTAATGAAAATGGCTCTTGAGTTCTTTTGTTACAATGACAGGCTGTGAGCATGTTGCTGGGTTGTTGGGAGTTTCTCCTTGCAGTCTATCAGGTAACAAGTAACTTCCTGTTGATACTTCAAAACCACTAGTCTGTGCTCTAGTTTAGTTTGGCTAATTTTGGTTTGCTGACTATATATCAAGTAAATGTTTGCTATGGGATATTTAATACAATTGAATGTATATGTTGTGCTTAACGGTGCCAAGAAACCTAGGCCCTATTTATTTACCAAAGAGTTCGGAAATACAGTTGTGGAGGAGGAAACCATAACTTCAAAGGGTTTTTTGTTTCCTAAAGAATACCAAACTAACCGGTAAAACCTATTTTAAATTTTTCTATATAGGACTTCTTGGCTGCTTAAATTGTACCTCAACTGAAGTAATGAATCCACTAAGCTCAAATCTAAATAAAAAGCAAGAGGCAGGATAAATAACGCTTGTGTTGCTGTAGTTTGCTAGATTTGAAATGCGGGGATGTGTGTGTGTTTGTGCCTATGTCTATGGCTTGTTTTGTTCTTTTCCCATAGGCTTTCCCCATCTCAACTGAATCTATCTTGTCTTTAATTTAAAGGCTCTTAAGGGTGACCTAAGTGTCACAGCTACTTGTGGCCATTTAACACATATTCAACAAAAAAGCTTTTCATTAAGAGTGAATGGGGAGACCTCATTCTTCTATTCGTGGGGGTCAAGGCTAACAACACAATTCTTAGAAAGTAAAAAGTTTGTAATTTCACATCGTCCTCAGAGGAAGTGGTTCTAGAGAAACTCCACTTTAAGAATATAGTAATAACTTGACAAATGTGTCACATTTTGTGTTTTGAAGTCCTGCTGCTTTCAGTTGCCATATTCAAGCTGTTCTGACTCCTAGCATATTAATGATTTGAATAAGCTTGGCTTTTGTAGTTAACTCCATCAAAGCTGATCCCATGTCATAAAATGAGCTGACTGAAGAGTTGCCTTTCCTATTCAATGGCATGGATAACTTCTGTGAGGTATAAAGTGAATTTATTGTCTGGTTACGTCTAGGCAAGGGCTCGTGTTGCTGTATACAGTTGGTAATGCTGCTCTCCCAGCCTTGCTGTGACAAAATTGACAGGCTGGGAGGCTTGCAGGGCAGCAGTACATATATATATGAAGTTTGCTTTCCAAGATTTATTCTTCATGACTTGAGCAAAGCCAGGAGAAGAATGTTTCTGAGGAGTAGGTGATACTCTTTGTACTGCTTTCCTATCGCCGATGCTACTCTAACAGTGACAGCTGCAACCAGCCCTTGGGAGACAATGAAATCCTTGTCAAACAGTCACTGCTGGTCAGATATGACCGTTTTTAAGACTGTACTGACACTCAAAAATACCAAGCCAACTGCCTTTTCGTAGCTGGATACAAACCAGCTCTATGTTGAGTCAGTTTGCTTGAAGGGTGTTTCTCTTCAAGAAAAACATTATACTGCTTACTTCTGTCTCTCTTTTTTTTTTTTTTTTTTTTTTTTTTCCAGCCAGGAGATTTCTGTGGTGATTGGGTTTGGTTAGGTTTGGTTCAGTTCCTAGCAGAAGAGAAGAAAGGCCAAAGGACCCTTATGTATTCTTATCAATTTTTATCTTCCATCGTGAACTGTGTCTCAGCACTGTTTCAGATTTCTTTCTAAAAAAATCAACAAGACCTACATTCCAGTTAGTCACACTAACTAATGCTCCCTTCATGAACTGAACTTTGGGAATAACTTGAGGTTGCAGTTTCTCAGGAGGATAATTTGACTTTGACCCACACAGCAATGAGAAGGTAACGGTTCCTTGTATGTCTTAAATGGTTTTCTAATTGCCAGGTGTTAACTAGAGAAGGTAGTGTTAAAGCAAGGAGAATAATAGTTCTTTCTCTTGAGTTAGGTGCTTTATGGTTTGCACTTAAGACACATATTGATAAATTTGAGTTCGCTTTCAGGTCCTCTGGAAGGTCATTGCCTTATGGAAACGACTGTGACTTCTTTCAGGAAGACAGATTTTTGTGGTGTAGAACCACGCAGGGTTGCATGAGAGCAAATGAATGTCTTTCTGCTGGAGAAAAAAAAAAGAGCAAGCTGACAGATGTATGAAGTAAGCCTCTGCAGCTTGAAGAGACAAGTTATCTAAAATACGTCCTGTGTGGTCATTCATTACAATCTGTTCTACTTTCCACAATGTAGCAGCGGGAACGACCATCTAGAGATACTGTCCTTTGTAAGGGGGTTTGCTCAATGCTAATGAGATTTCTGGCAATTAGGAGACTGATGTGCAAATTTCCATTTTTCAACCCAAAACTTGTCAGTGGGCTGTTTTCTACATGTCCGTAGAGCTGTCATAAAGGTAGATCATAAACAATATTTCTCAACTGTCTTCAGGTAGTTTAGAAATCTTATTTTGAAAAATAAAGAGAACTCCATATAAAAATGATTGTGTAATTAGGCGGCAGGTTCAGCTGACCTACTAACCTAATTGTATAGGTTGGTGCTGGATTTGAACCAGCCTGCCATCTGGTTATACACAGCAGAATCCTGAAATGTGGTGTGTAAGGTGGGCCGAAGGAAAAAGAGAAGTCCCTCCAGCAAGTCAGAGCTCGGGCCTTGGTTTACTCAGTGTCTTGAAACTCATGGTAAGGGATGAGTTCTGGAAATGGTGAATCAGTTTCTGTGTTCCCTGCTGGAGGGAACGTGTTGCTAATGAGCATGAGCACTTGAGAGAGTTGGGGTGTTTCTCCAAAGTCGGGTTCGTCACACTAATGCTGGCATGGAGGACGATAGCGTTATCCAAGGGGGGATAATGCTTAACAAATGAAAAGTACTTGTTCTTGTTTATGGTTCTGTATCATAAAGACAGGTGGGAGAGGATTAGCTCCTCTCTCTGTGATAAAGCAAATCTGTTAAGAGGGATTAAAAGGGCTTGATGAAGTGTTTTAATGGACTTATATGAAGTAATGGATTTTTGTCCTGGAGGAAAGTTCAAGACTCACTGATACATCTGTATTTCTTGTTCTGCTAAAATTACCCCCAAATTCTAAGGAATCCTGATTAATTATTGGCTTTCTTCCAGCTGGAACATTTGTGTCAGTCAGTCATGGTGGTGCTTCAAAAAACCTGGAATAAAGTTTTGTTTTCCTGTCACCCAGCGGGATTTTCCAGCCTTACCCAGTGCATGGGTTGCACAGGTCTTGTTCTGATTAGCCTTCATCAGCGGGCAAGTTGCTTTTGGGGCAGCTCTTAATCATTTGTACTTCCTCACTGTGGTTGGTTTTTACCTTCCTTTCACTGATGGGAGTAGCCAGGGCAGAGTTTCTACCCTTGGCATTAGTTGCCTAGCTATATGGGGCCTGTGTTAACAAGCTTTATACTTATTGAAAGGATCTATAAAAAAATAATCTTCTGCGCAGAAAGTTTCTTTCAGCATGCTCTGCTTTGACATTAGAACAGGGACTTGGGCTGCCACTGGTACATGGGACTGATGCCTCACTGTCCTGTGGGGGAATAAGGATGCTCTGTGAGATGGGCAGCAAGCAGAGCCCACAGATCAGCTTTCTGGTGCCGTCTCAGTCTTTACCAATCCCAGCACCGAGTCATTCAGGCTCTTTGTGCACCCTCACACTCTGAGTACTCTCTTGCTGCAAGTGGAGAACTCTTGCAGCATGTGTCCTCACCAGAACCACTGAGCAAAAGCCCAGGCCCTCGCCAGCTGTTTGCAGGAGGCAGAGAGCCCTGCAAGCATTGCCACGACCATTAAACTTTGCAGTTGCGTTTTCGGTGCCTCTGTGTGTCTGCCTGTACTTTGAAATGAGCTTTATTTTTTACCTACGCAGGTAACAGCATGTAGGGACTGATTTGCTCTCGCTTCAGTGTGGTTGGGAATGCCTCGTCGTGTCTGTGTACGGGTACTCTGATGCATAGTGTGTTTCTTGGCTGAGTGTTAAATCCCAACTTGGACTCTGTTAAAGGCTGAGAGAGGAATATGGACATACTGGTCACCACCACAGCAGAAGCCAACAGAGTTGGAATGAAGCGTTATCCCCAGAGTGATGTTTGCTGCTCAGTTTATATTTACAATAGAGAGATGGAGTGCTGTTGTTTTTCCCAGTATGATGCTTGCAGCTGCCACTCCCCCTCCTCTGTGTGAAGGTGTCTTGAGATTAATTTCTCATTTACCTATTAATAAATAAGAATACAGGACAGATTTCCTTTTGACCACACATGGTCTTAGGTTTAAGTATGTAGAGGTGAAACTTTAGTCTTCCTGAATGACTTTGGGTTTTATCTGCAAAAAAGGACCAGAAATTCACCTGGATCTTTCAATATTTCAGACTTACGCACCTGGCAATATTGTAGAAGGAAGAGAAACAGTGTACTTCCAGGGGAATGACATTATTGTGCATATTACAAAATTAGCTGTCCTCAGCTTGAAAATGTAATAGTTGTGAATTGCTCTTTTTTTTTGAAGAAAATAAATACACGTTTGTTTTAGTCCTTAGAGAAAGGTATGCCTGATAGCCATGCCTCTCTTGCCTTGTAAGCATGCCCTGTTTTGTAAAGCTGTGTATACATGTACGGTGCTACGGATCTGGAAACAAATATCCCAGAGAACACGTTGTCAAAAGGCACAGACGTTTGACAGAGGCTCTACCCCAACGGGCGGCACCTCATTGCGTTTGTGCCGTGCAGAGCACAAAGGGGCTCGCATCCTGCCCAACCCTCTGGGGTCGCTGTCATAGGATGGCTGGTTTTATACCTCAGAATATTTCTTCTCAATGAAGTTGATGGGTTTACACCAGTGATTAAGTTGAGCAGGCTAGAGTATATTTATACCAGGGCCTAACCCCACTGCAAGCCCTTCTGAATGGGCTCAATACTAGTGATAGGGTTTTCTCCTTGTTTTCTTTTTTTTTTTTTTTTTAATTAGTTGTGTTGGTTAATACACATTGTCTTATAAAAGTCTAGCATTCCTAAGTGTTAGGATGTTCTTACCTTATATGATAAAGCAACTGTGAGAAGCAGCTGGAATAACCTAAGCATATACCAAAATGACATAACTGATTACCTACTTATGGGGTATTTTAAAGGAAATTGCCTGTCTTCTGGTGCATGCTTCAGCTTCCAAGCCATCTGGCAATTCTTCCAGTGCCGCGAGGATTCCTCTTCACATGCTTTAATCAGGAGGAAAAGTTGAAGTTACCTGGCCTCATAAAGGTCCTCTCCAAAGCATCATTTCTTGTGTGGTGTTCAATTTGAGCTTTGGGATCTGTGCACTTTCTGAGTAGGACCCTTCAAAATGAAACTGAGTAAGCTAGTTGCCCCGAAGGAAAGGCAAAGTGCTGGGGCTTTTCTCTAACCTGGATATTGGTAGATTGCAGGGAACCTTCTTTTTGATATCAAGGTTTTCTCATCGCCCTTGCTCAAAATCCATCTTCAGCAATGTGTATATCTTACCAAAACCAAGTCTCATTTATCTGTTCCTTTCTTTTTAGAGAATAATTGTGCACTTGTTCATTTTTCTACACAGCACACAAAGTTCTTCGGGATGAAACAAGCTGCATCCATGTGAGCCACCTGTGCCACTACTCTGGCACTTGCTGGCTTAATGCATTTCTGCATGTTCTGTATCTCTTCTGAATCACGGTGAGGATGAGCCTGCTTAGTCAGGATGGGAAATATACTATAGTTGGATCTCACAGTTTTGTTTTGGTCCAAAGTTCAGATCTAGGTATCTGGTTGGTAGTACCTGGTGTCTGGTCTTGAGTTTACTGATATGCAAAATTATGAAAATACTGCTATAGTTGAAAACGCAGAAATTCTGCTGCATTAAATAGTGACAAGAGCAAGTCTCTCACAACAGTCTGTAGGAGTAAGCGGTATACATATAAGAAGCCTTTCTGGAGTCTCCACAGAGATTTTTGTATGGACTTTCAAATCTTGACCTGTAAAGCCTGTGTGCTGTTTTTTCCCCTTTCCATCAGTTGCCCTGTACTGGAGCAAGAGCACTTGCCATGGTAGTTCCAGAGTCATCCATCACTGCTGTCAGGTGCAGATAACATCCCCTGGAAATGTTAATCTGATTTGCTCTTCCTGCTGACAACTCTGACACGCTGGGGTTTGGGATGACTTTATCTGTTCAGGTGGCAAAAATTGCAGTACCTCCTTAGCAGGTAGCTCAAAGCATTTTGCACTTGGACTTAAATTCCTTTAAACCAACTGTGCCTGGTAAAACAGCTCTGAGGAAAGTATTTCCCTTTTGCGGGTGGGAAAAGGGAGGCTGGAGGGCTGCGTGGAGCCCCGCTGGGAGGCAGCGGCACAGCCAGAGGCCTCGGACCAGCGGTGTGCTCTCTTACTCGCCAAGTCATTCTTCTGTACAGAGAGGGGAATGGACAAGGAAACCTCTTCGTGCCTGAAACTGTAGTGCTTGGTGGAGAAATTTTACAAGTCGTGTGTTGTAACATGCCGTAGATTGTGTGTGCGTGCAGGTATAAGACCGTGATGGTTTAGAAGCCACGTTAATCCTCTCATGGGGAAAAATATATCTAATCCTAACGCAATTTAAAACGTTCTTGATACAGCACGCTGTGCAGCGCGATCCATCTGTAACGAACAGCTCCACATCTATTAGTTTTTGTTGTTTTTTTAAAATAATATTCGAAAATGTCAGTGATCCTGATCTCCGAGTGTCAGCGTTTGGCTCGGTGGGAAACTAGGTAGGAGCCTAAATAATACACGTTACTCGCGGGGCTAGAAACTAGAGCCATATCCTATGGCCTTCTAATTAAACCCCTTTATTTCCACAGATTTATTCTGTGGGCCTTACTAAATAGATCAGCCTCGGGTTTCTAATGGTGACTACTTGAGGAGGAATGTAGCCTTTGTTACCCTGAATGGTTGGGAGCAGATTACCGGGCTGCCAATTTCCTGTTGCCTTTCAGAGCTGCAATTTGAGCCCTATTTGCTCCTGGCTCTTGCACAATTGAAAACAATGGGTGGCTTCTTTCAGGTTTCACTTCAGAGCTCTTAGAAACTGGGGAAGTGGCAAAAGCCCTACTTTACAGGTAATTAACAATAGATAATGTTTGCTCGGC
>JAOQGH010000032.1:6935651-7118389 GCA_025769975.1 Gallinago jamesoni
TTGTGAGAGTGGTAGAGCACTGGAACAGGCTGCCCAGAGAGGTGGTGGAGTCTCCTTCTCTGGAGACATTCAAAACATGCCTGGACATGTTCCTGAGCAATGTGCTCTGGGTAGACCCACTCTGGCGGGGGGGTTGGACTAGACGATCTCCAGAGGTCCCTTCCAACCTCATATGATTCTATGATTCTATGTAGGGAGCAGTGCGAACAAACAAATTAAGCCAGGAAGATCTGCCTTCAAATCTCAACCTTGTTCAGGGACAAGCAGCAAAACATCCCATCTTCCTGCCTCTGTTTCCACACAGTACAGATAATTCTGACCATAACAGGTATTTCATGACATATTACTGCTCTGTTTTGGTACTGTACTTCAGCACGCTGCAAAATTATTACATATGTATCTGAATTGTATGAAGTACTTTATATTCTGCTTTCTAGAGGCATTAGTAAGAAGGGAGCATGCAAAGGAAACCATTAAGTGCAAAAATTATGGTCTCAAGGCTTTTTTAAAGGCTTATATATCCTCATGTAAGTTTTCAGAAAACACTTGAGATTTTTATCTCCTATTATTCATTATTCATTTATTATTATGCTCTTCCTAGGATTTTTGGATAAGTGGTAACATTTGGTTTTACTTCACTATCCTTCCCTGCTTTTGGACACCATCTCACCATACTGCACCTCTACGGAGCAAGGCTGGGGACACTGTGCAGCGTAGTATATACATTCTTCTTCTAAAATCGCCTTACTTTTAAAGTAGCCTCTCCCCAGCAGGACTGCCACAGGGCATGAATAGGGCTCAAAGCTGAAGGCTGTGAGGGTCAAACGTAACTGGAGTTAAGTACATCCATGGGTGAAGGCCACAAGAGCCAGATCTCACCAGGATACGGTTATAAACAGAGCATTTTGGGTGGAGGTGCCCCTATCTCTTTTGCCCCACTGTGCTGGAAACGCAGGGGATGGTCTGTAAGGCCAGGTCAGAGGTAGGGGAGTGCCCCCAACACAGCTCTTTAGCCTTGGCTTCAACAGCTGGAGATAAGGTTTTAGGCAAAACACCCTTTTTGCAGCTGACCTAGACGACAGGGTAAGACCACGAGGACTTGCTGGCAATTAAAATCAGGCCAGGGTGGCACTGCTGGAGCTATGGAACCATGGCAATTCTCCCACATCAGCGGAGTGATCTCTGATTGCTCTCTTTGTCTTGTCCCCGAGCATGATGGCAGCAGCTCCTCTTCAAAGGTAAATAGTTGTAGGATTTGTTTTCCGTTGGAGTCCAGATCCCCAGGTCAGTGATCTTCTTGGAAAGACTAGCAGGCAGGACTGGTTCCAGTAATGGCAGCACCTTGTCAAACAGCTGGCTTGGCAGTGTTTTCTCTCCTTGGGACAGCCACACGATTTCCCTGCTCAGGCCAGTGGGACCATTGCTGGCTTCCAGGACTGTTTTGCAAACCCCACTAATGCTTCTCGAGTCCACGCCCTGATGCCACCAACCTCTCACCTGGCTTGCTGGTTGCTTGTTGGTTCACCAACCTGAATCTTTCTTCTTCTTTCCGGGCTTAGTCTTTCCTTGATGTCCCTGGGGCATTATCCTTGCTCCTGGTTCCCACTACTTCCCAGCTGGATGTATGTAGTTCTAGTCCTGTCTCCTCCTCATCTCATCCCTTGCTGTAAAGATATTTGGGTAGTGACAGAAGGGGTAGTGGCTTTAAATTGAAAGAGGGGAGATTTAGATTAGATATTAGGAGGAAATTCTTTACTGTGAGGGTGGTGAGACACTGGAACAGGTTGCCCAGAGAAGCTGGAAGTGTCCCTGGAAGTGTTCAAGACCAGGCTGGATGGAACTTTGATCAACCTGGTCTGGTGGAGGTGTCCCTGCCCATGGCAGGGGTGTTGGAACTCGATGATCAATAAGGTCCCTTCCAACTCTAACCACTCTATGATTTCATGATTCTACTGTGTCTGCTCTGGTACGCCTGGATAACAGAGAGCTGTGACCCTTAGCCAGACTCCTGATGGCATTCCTTGTCTAAAGAGTCTCAGCTTCAAGAAATAGTTTCTTAAAAGGGAGATACAGTCTTGACAGGGAGAAATAGTTTCTGTTACTTGTCACTTCATCTCAGTCCAGGCATACAGAGGAGATGCTACCTGGCAAAGGGAAACAGGTGAAAGTATTTAGTCATCTGCAATCATTTCCTTAACAAAAGGACTTGATATTGTCAGCTGGAGCATAGCCTAGGGGTTATATTCTTATCAAGACCTAGTCAGGAAGCCGTATGATTTACAACTGGATGTAAGAAATAGTGATTGCATGCCTAATCTGCACAGTAGATTATAGGAATATATTTCCCTAGGGGTACAAACTTAAAGGATCTCAAATCAGCAAGATGGAGCAGTGCATGTGTGGGTTATTGACTAACCCACATGTAGGATTAGGAACATTAGGACTAATGTTCCAGAATCTGTAAATTCAAGGTAAAATGAAAAAAATCTGCCTTAAAAACTGTGAGGACCCAAAGGCCCTTGTGGAAGACTTGTTTCTGCCCCTTGAGAGCAGCTGTGTTGCATCACAAAATTAGCAGGTGCAAATCTACTACAGCTGAGGCACAGGACAAGAGCCTTTGCTTATATATAGGGCTATTAAGCAGCCTTACTCTTCTTGCTACAGCTCATAGTCCATCTTGAAGTGCTCCAGGCTTGCCACAAGATCTGCACCATAAGCCCAGGAGAGGTGTTCCATGCTGCTGTGTACCTTCTAGAGTCCTGTTGCCTTCCTTTTTGCTGGAGCACGTGGAGTGTATTTGGTAAGTCTCTGCTAGGGTATTGCATGCTGCAGTGTGCGCTTCGGAAAGCGTCTCAGTAATAAACGTGGCCTGGGATTAAGCTACAGGTTTTTGGTACATGAATTACAGGATCTGCTCTCTGCAAAATGTTTGGTTTGAGTTTACCAGAGAGACCAAACTGAGATACTTACAAAACCAAGGTCTGACCATTCCTTGCTGGGTGCCTAACTAGAGATGAGCCTTGTCCCAGACAGGGCCTTTCAGTGGCTTTTGTGATACAAATGGTGCATGCTTAAAACCTTGCAAGCCTTGGATGTGGCTGGGCATGGGAAGCTGTTTGTTTGAGGGTATTAACTGTCTGATAGCATGTCTTGCCCACACTGTGGTGACCCTCAGAGCAGGGTAGCTTGGAAATGCCACTTGCAATTAAAACCTGTATTTTCAAGTGCAACTCTGCTGTTTGTTCATGCTGAGAAAGGCTTCCTATCTTTCTGAGTCTTTTGGTCACTGGGCTACACTTAATAGGCTGAGTTTTTTTTTTTTACCCTGTTCCTTTTTGAACCATAAAGCTGCCAAGCTCTCCAAGAGAGAGGCTTGTAATTAATGCAAAGTGGAACCAGGGTGGCTGCTTAGTATAGGGCTAAGTGGGGCACACTCTGGCCTCAAAAATGCTGGTGTAGCTCTGAAATAACTGTGGGTCTCTGGGTTTTTAGTCATGGTAAATGAGAGAAGAAACTGCTCCCACTGCAGTGAAAATGTTGTCTCTGTTGTCACTGGAACATGAATATTGTTCTGCTGGGTCACAGAAGCATTCCTCTAGGTGGATTTTTCTTTTTAGGCACTACAGGAAAGGCTAGATTTGCTTCTCTTTAAAAACTTAAAAGCTCTGTGTAAGTTCCTGTTGTGGGTTGTGACCTAGGAGTTTGGGGCTGTGATCTTCCTGATGATAACCTCGTCATGTAGCCTTGACTTGTCTGTAAAGGGGCTGCTCTGGGGACACACCTTCTTAGATATCTCCTTCTCTTTGCACAGAACTTTGTTGTTCCCATAAGTTCTTTCACTTTCTTAAGTGTGGAAAGCAGCAGTCTTAACCTGAGGCTCAAATGCTTTAAATTTGGTTGTTTGTTTTGTTTTGTTTTTTTTTCCACCTTCAGATTGTTTTCCCAGTAGGTTTGCAGAGCAAGTGGAATGTGGTTTCCATGTATGCTCTATGGGTTATATACTTCACTCTGAGCAATGGGAAAAGGATTTTTGTTCAGCTCTTGAGGAAATAGAGGATGTGGTGGGAAAGTCCTTTGCCTGTGCTTTTCCAACACCTTCTGGGTGTCTAAAAATCCTTAAAGAAAAATGTTTGTGACTGGTTAGAAACCCTTAGTTGTGTAAAAACTAAGAATAGATCAATACTGAGTGGCACAAAAAAGAAGTGAGGGGGCTGGAGGAGAGACATTGGGTGTTTGCTGTTTTGGTTTTTTTCCCCTGCTTTATAGTGGTCCATTTCAATTCCATGGTTTTCCTTTGTTGGCTTTGGGTCTCCAAAAAATATTCCCCATTTCCATATCTGTTTGATGTCTAGTCTTTTGTTGAGACTGTAGCAGAAACACTGGTATCTTTTCATGGTGTCTTCACCTCGCAGAGCTGTAGAGGATAAATACTGCAGCTGTTGCAGTCCTTGGCTTGACCATTTGGTCAAATTGCTGTTGGCAGTGTGTTTTTTCTGTCCTGTAGCAAGTAGGCTATAGCAGAGGACCTGCTGTGTCATGTTTCTGTTTTAACTCCTGCTTTGTGGGCTTTCTGGTGTTGTGTTGTTTTTGTTGTTCTTAAGCTAAGTCCCTCAAGTATCAAGCTATGTCACACTTATTCAGCATTTTTGAGGTTTTTCTTCCTTTTTGAAGGTGACCTTACAGAAAATAAACATAAGGAATATTTCTGTCATCCAGTGTCTTCATGGATCTCTCTCTAAAAGGTATGTCGGTGTTTCCCAGCCACCTTGGTTTCTCCCACAGATGAGTCCTGCCAAACAGTTTCCTAATGCGCCCTGTTAGGACAAAGGCTCAGTTGTTGTTTTCTGTTGATAAACTGGACATTTAACTGCTTCGTTTCCCCCCTGCTACAGCAGGATTAGTCGGTGGCTATTTGCTCAGGCCTCAATCCTTGGGCTTGCTGGGACAATTGCTCGAGAGGTTCAGATTTAGAAACCAATGAATGTCAAGCTGAGCCTCTGAACTAAACTTTCTTTGAGATGAGCCAGAGTGACCTGCAGTGAGTTGTAAAGAAGAGTGCAATGACCCCCTCCCTCCCTCCCCTTCCCTTCCCGAAAGGAAAAATATTTCCCAGAGCACTGGGAACCCTCCTGACTTCCTCTCCTGTGAATTCTGGATTAGTGTGATTTGCATGCTTAAAGTTAATTCACTGGTGAACGGAGGTGTCTGGGAGCTTGAATAGATTCAGCTCCTCGCACCGAGTGCCAAGGGCTGCCGGTGTGAACCACGTCGTGAGGGAAAGTGAGGACATGTAGGACAACTGCAGGGGTGAAGGGAGGGAGGAGGGACTCGACCATTTGTACTGAAGTGTTTGTAATTCTGCCCTCCCACAGGCCATGGCAACTGGACTGAATATAATCTGGCCCTTTTATTTTCTTGCTTTCATTCAAATGAGGCCATATAACAAGTGGAGAGCAAGAAGAAGGGGGGAAATGCATGAAGTATACATAATAAAGGTGGTACTGCTGAAAATGCAGTTTGCTGTTTAAAAACGCACTTAAACTCTGTGTTGGCTGGGTTGGGAATTTGAGTGTGCTCGGTCCCTGGAAGGTTTCTTACAAAGCCATCTTTAAAAACAAAACAAACAAAAAAGCCCCGTCTGGTTATCCACAGGCCTTGCTCCCTGATAAGAGCCATCTATCATGACCAAATTAAAACACAGGCTCCGTCCTGCAACTAGCACTTGATAAGATATGTCTACCAGTTGGGAAAATTCCCTTTTCCGATTTCTTGCTGCCTGGGAAAGCTGCTTTTAAATTAGGGGAGGAAAAAAAAAAAAGAAAAGGGGGGGGGGAAGTTTGAATCATTGCACAGAGTCACTGGCCCCGCTGAGGGGGCTTTCTCTCTCTTCTGAAGAACAGACCACGCACAAAGCCAGATGGTTCCCGTCTGCTGGCTTTATTCAATGCACTTCCTCCCACAGACGGGAGCCCTTTTGCCCTCCTTCCACCCCCCTCTTTCAAGCATCCACCACTGGGCCTTTCTGTTCTGCGGCTGGAAATAATCTTTTATTGCCCAGTTGTTCGGAAGTGACCTTTTGCCCTTGATTAGATAGCACCAGGCTCTATCACCGGATTGCTTTTGAGCTGGCAGTTGCTTTTTTGTGTTCACTGATCCGGTGTCAGGGAGAACAATGCAAGGCTTTGCAAAATTTTAGTCCGGCTAAGGCCTCATGTGGGATGGCTGGGGGTTGGGAGGAACAGCATTGTATAAAGCAGCCTCCCGGACCATGATTAATTATACGAAAACACTTCCTTTAATAAACTGCAAAACAAATTGTGTTTTGGTTTGGTTTTTATATGCATCTCACATGCTGATGCAAACTGCTGCCTGCTCCTTTCCGAGCTGCTAGCTCCTCATCCACGGTGAGCAGCAAAGCTACTCCTTGTTTCTCTTCTCTGGGGTTTTCATGCCTGGTCGTGCAGGCAGGTGAGCTAAAACCTGCTCCCACACCCTCCAGCTGGCGTGGAGCTTTGAATCACTGTGTGTCACTGACAGGGTGGCCAGAAGAGTTATTTCTGGGGAGATGCTCTCAGGGCCTGGAGGAAATGGCTGATGCCTCTCTCTTCCAAAAAGCGATGTTGATAGCTTTGGAAAGAGGAGGATTTCCAGTTAACTGTAAGCAGGAAAGAGAAGGTGTTTAAGGAAGTTTAAGAAATTTCTGTAAAAGGTAGTAAGTAGAAAAATAGGGGTTTCTAGAGAAATTTTAAACCCCAAACCCTAGAATTGATTGTGCATTAAACCTTACTTGACGTATTGATTATATAGTCTTATGTTATATTCTATTATACATAAAATGTATTGCATCTATTTGGAAGGGGGTGTGGGAATCTTTCCTAAATAAATGGATAAATTACCCTTGAGCTTTAGCCTAAAACCAAAGCCAACAAATGCCAAATCCACCTTTCCCCACCAGCTTGATCTGGACTGACTGAGAAATAGCAGGAGAGAAGCTGTTATCCTGTAGGTGATCCAAAAGCTATAATCAAGAAAGTTGGGTCAGTTGTTGTTGTCAGTTGCTTTTTTTAATTAGGTTTTCAGTATGTGTTCACGACTGCTTAGTCTTGAGCAGTCTGGCAAAATAAAGAAATAAGAGAAATACATCTGGTTTCCAGTCCTGTAGAAGTTGAAAGAGAAAGATCACTGTTCTTGAAAGGTTTTTGTTTGGTTTTGTGTTTGGGTTTTTATTTTTTTTTATGTTGATGGAACTTTTCTTCTGGGCTCTGTCACTACCCAGTCTTGTAGAAATTTTCTGCAGGGGGTAATTTGTTGGTTATCCTTTTGTTACTGGTCTGCACTGCAGTGCTCCCTTAAATAGCAACTTAAAAAAAAATATATTGGCTCTCTTGGACTCACTCATTTATCAGTAGCTTTTTAATTCTGAGTGTCAAGGGTGCTCCTTCACCTGGGAAACAATGTGAATGTCTGTGATGTGAATTGGATAAGTTCAACATCATGATGGTAGTTTGCAAGCTCTGTTCCCCAGCTCTCTGGGCTACAGCTGCTGGAATCATTGAATGAATGGTTAGAGTAGGAAGGGACCTTATAGATCATCTAGTCCCAGCCCCTCCACCATGGGCAGGGGCACCTTTCCACTAGACTAGATTGCTCAAAGCCCCATCCAGCCTGGACTTGGTGAGGAGTGGCGTCCAGCCAAGGTGCCACCATCATGGGGAATTGGGGCAGGTACCTCCACCTGGGGACTGATCCAGGCTCCCCCAACTTGAACGCAACCCAGCTCCTATGCAGGGAATGAAAAGCATTTAATGGCATTGGTTATTTTGTTAGATCGTGCATTTGAGACAAAGTTTCTGATCCTGCACCATACTGCTTACATTCTTTGCCTACCTCCCTTCCCATCTCTTTATTTTTTTTTATAAAAGACACTTGGATGCAGAAGTCTGCAGTAAAATAACATTATGAAGGCTTTAGTTGGCCCTCGGAAGCCAAGTATTATGAGTGTTAGGGTTTCCTGTGCTCAGTTTGTGTGTAGGCATATCCGGTCACCGGTTACCTCGCAGGCAGTTTTGTTTTTGAGAGACTCCAGCCTCAGTGGGGCTGCCCCAAAGCTCTCCCTCTGCAGTCACCTTGGAACTGGCCCTTTGCACAGTGGATATGATCTGTTGTGTTAAAAGTAATACGTGAGTGATAAAGGATTGTGGGGAGGAAGGTGAGGGATCCGTGTGTTTCTGTTAGGCTGCCTACTGGTAGTCACAGGAACAAGAGATTTCTGCCAAAATTTTGCTGCTGAAAAGTCCATTAGCTTCACGCTCTATTTTTCAAAACAAGCAGGTTAGCGATATCTGTCTTCTAGGGGTTGTTAAGACAAATCAGTGCATGTGAAGCAAGTGCTACTGGAGTGAAGACCATAGCAGGAAAACTGCTGAAGTAAACTCTTCTGGCTGTGGAGTGGGGTTTGAGTGTTGTGTAGTAAGGCTTCAACACCGGGCAACATGCTGGTGTGAGGGAAAAATTGACACCTTCCTGCTAAATATACATAAATGAGGCAGAGGTACTATAGGGAGAAAAATACATTGTGCAGCCCAAGACTTTGAGAGTGTGTGTGTGTGCTGCAACGGGACACAGTTTGTGCAATGATAGTGTTGCTGTTCCAGAACTTAGAGGCATTTGTGTGTGCGTATTTGCTTATGTTCCACCGTACTTTCTCTGTTAAAGCCTGTTAAAGAGTTACTTGCTAAGTAATAGCAGTTAGTCTAGATATGAAGGTTTCCAGTCCTACATACCTCTCCATAGAAGAACCATCCATATGTTTTCATAGCCTTTCGAAAGGACTCATGAAAAAGGGTTGTGTCATCTTTTTTGTGCATTTAATTGCACTCCTAGGGTGTAAAATCTTCAGTTCAAGAATAAAACACTTAAAAACAATATATTTATTAAGTTCTAAACCAAACTCTTAAGTGCTCTCTGTCAAGGCACCTGCATGACCAGGTATATTTGGAGATTTGTGTGTCACACCTCACACTGTCTTCCTAATGTTCAGCAGGGAGAAATGTAGCCTTAGGCCCTCAATATGAAAACAAGAGGCAGTTCGTGCTGATTTAGCAGGGAAGAGTAGCTTTATGGAGCTAATTAGTTGGAGTGGTTTTTGGTTGGTGATTTTTTTTTTTTCTCCTCCCCTCTAACTGTTTTCCAGGTGCAGCAGGTAATTATTGGGGTATTAATGGAGTTCCCTTTCTCTTCTCCTCTTGTCTGATACAAAAGATTGTTTTACATGGTAACTTGTTAGTGAGCCTAAGTTTGGTAGTGCTGGCAATAGCTAACTTGCATGTCTCTGGTAAAAATACAGGTACAATGTATATCCTGTAAATATGGGCTCTGGTTCCTGACTTCTACCTGTGCTGGTGTTTAAAGACTTGAACTTCTGTTTTCATTGCCTATGTGAGGTCTGAGCTAGAAGGTTTTTTTGGTTGGGTTTTGTTTTTGTTTTGGGGGTTGTTTTTTTTTTGTTTTTTTGCTAGCTCTGTAGCTGGCAGAACCACATGCTGTCTTCTGGAGGTTCCTCTTCAGAAGCAGTGATCAAGGCAATCAAGTCACTGGCTGATTTAGTTGCGTTTTTTTGTGTGCATGTGTATATACATACACACAAAATACAAATAAACCTGCCAGTGATTTGACTACACATATATATTCATGTATAAATATCGGGACATTTTCAGATTGACTGAAATGTTACAGGCCGATGATAAGATGAGGTTAAGTGTTGCTTGTATATGCCCAGCACACATAACTGGGGGTTGCTGAGCATCTATCTGAAGGCTGGTAGATGATGGTGGATTTCAGCGTTTGCCTAGAAGCATTGAGTGTGTTTTTTGCAATGTTCTAGTGTCACACAGTGACACAGGGTGAGCTGTGCTTTAGCAGTAAAAGGGAAGGACTGCGTGGGGCACAGAGTAAAGATGTTTAGGCTCTGAGTTATGAAGAAAGTCTGGCCAGGCTTGGGTTTGATTGCTTAGGAGAAACAGCAAAAGACTTTCAAGCAGATGTTTCATCTTTTCTGAGATGAGTTGGTAAAACACTTAGTGTCTTTAATGTGTGAGAGAGGAGCTCGTGTCCTCTCTGCGTCAATCCAAAGGTGGAAGAAGAAAATGTTGTTGGGGAGCCATTTGAAAGAGGTCTATTAGAAGCAAGATAACAGGGGTTGGAAGTGACTCAGTAGTGTGCTTGCTTGCTCTCTGCAGCAATGTTTAGATCTTCATACAAGAAAGGCTTGAATGTTGAAAGAAAAGTGTGTTAGCAAGTAATGAAAGTGACACTGAGTAAGGCATATCACTAGCAAGTGAAGTGGGGACACTTGGGTAATGAGGGAAAAGTCTGAACTGTGAGCCCGTGAGTGGCAGTGGAACCTGTGAAGCAGTCTTTTGGACAACATACTTTTTTTTTTAATGAGAATTGATGAAGAACAGCTATAGGAAAATTCATGCTAGCAAATTTATTTTAATTCTTTCCACTTGTCAAATATTTCATGTGGGTTCAGTGATGGCAGTATGATAGTTACTCAGTCAGGTTTGAAAGAAATTGATAATGGCAGAAGAAACTTCAGAGTAACTCATGACTTTTTATCAAATGGAAAAAACATGACCCAATATGAGGCAAAGTAGTATATCTAGTTCTCATCGTCCTGTGTGGGAACCCACGTATTTGTAACAGAAGGCTATTTCCACTTACGAATGTCTTTGCCACTGTTAGCCAATAAGATGCCCATGACTGTTAGTAATGTTGTTTTCAGCTGTTTGTGCATATTTTCAGATTTTTTTCCACAGATAGTGGCAACTCTTCACCCACTGACTACATCTTGTGGGCCACTAGGCTGGGCTGCAGCCCACAGCTCTTGTGGTATGCCCACATGTGAAAGGTCTTAAATGTATGTCAACACTTCTGCTGCAGTGTTGTAGTACTGAGACAGGCAAGCCAGCTGAAACTTCAGCAAGCTAACCACAGCAGTGTGGGCTTTAATGTGAGCTATCTTACCTAGCTATTCCCTGTAGTGTCTGTGATAGCATGACTTCCTCTGTGAGCATGTTCTGACCCACATCAACAACTGGTCATTTCATGCCCTAAATTGAGGGTTATATCCTTCTTGAAGTATACATCACCTTCATACAGTAATTTCTATATTGCCAGAAGCTGGTGCTTGCTTGCACAGCCATAGTTTGTGCCTTGCAACTCACTGATGGTGCACAGGAGCTATACACATTTTGGTTTGGTGTCATACTTAGCACCGGCTTTTTTGCCTGCCTCCAGTGCTGCAGCTTTGCTGTGGGTTTTGCCATGTCGAGCTGGCTGTTGAATTGCTTTTACTGTGTGCTACCCAGCCCTGGAAAACCTCAAGCCAGAGTTTTCTCTTGGACTGAGGCTTGATCTTTCACATCCTCTGTTGGGGGATGGGTTTCTGGTCAAGGTTGTGAGATGCTCTTCCTTCTTGGCTAAAGAGGCCACCAGGAGATTTCTTGTGCTCAGGTGGAAATTGCTTGGGCTGGGCTGCTTATCTTCGGCTTGTCCCTACGAGGTCCAGCCCCACTTTTGGGTCATGGCATGTTGGGTAGAGCCCTAATGCCACTGGAGTGTCATGTTATGGCAGCTATATTGTTTTGATTGTTCTGCCAGCTCTGGCTTAGGTGGCTTTACATACACCTGTGGATATCCAGCATGGAGGAAATGGGGATGGAGCTAACTGGGCAGCTTAAGGGAAGTGTGGGATGAATTGTTTATTTTCTCCAGTGTTTGAATATAGTTTTCCTTGATGATTTGTTTATTCGGTTTTGTTATTTTTCTCTTTTAAAATACTTCAGGGAGGCTGAATATCAGCTGGTCTTTACTTGTTCACAATGTTTTGTCTTGAATAATCTTTTAAAGTTTTTTGTCATATTAGATCTGCCTAAATAAATTGCCTTGGAAAATTACTAAAACATTAAGATGCTGAAAAACTGGGTTGCATACAGAAGAAACTTTAGATACCTGAAGTCATTTCATGAGTTTCAGGATACGCATGCATACGGGAGATGAAAAATCAGTTTATTTTCTATATTCTTAACTTGTTCCTTTCTTCTCCAGCACTGGTTGCCTGGGAAAACAATGATTGCCTTTCAGCCTTTTCTACCCTTAAAAAGAACTGGGATTTAGTCAATGGGACTATTTACATGCAAAACGTGAAACATATGCATAAGTGCTTGCAGAATTGTGGCCTTTTGTTGTTGCTAAAGTATCACTGCTTTCCGGTTTCAGATGAACTTGTCATTTTTAAAACTTGTAATAAACAAAATTAAGTCATTGTGCAGGCAATGTGCATTGGGCAGGTAATTAGCCTTAAGAAAAATAAGCAAGTGTTAAGGAGTTTAATAAATGTTTTCCTGACCCCCAGCTGTGGAAAATGAGGCACTGCCCTTTGAAATAATGTTAAAGTGCAGAAATAAACATTTTGAAACACAACAGGTGATGGTAGTAAGTGGGGGGATGATAGTAAGTAATTAAGATGCTCTTAGTTGCATCGCAAGTAAAACTTAGAATAAGACCTCTGACTCTCTTGGGTTTTCTCTGCTTAGTTTATATTTAGCTTTGACTTATTTTCCTGCCCGTATTGGAGACTCTTGCAGATACCACAGTGCACTTTGAATCGGGTGCTGTGCAGTTTTGTCTGCTTTGTAAAATAGCAACAAAAGCATGGTAGCTGAAATATCTGTCCTTTCTGCTGTTGTTCAGCTTAATACCTTTGATTTTCTTCTTTAGGTAGGTTAACCAAGGCGCTTATGTTCTGTCTAATTTGGTGACTACAAAAGGCAACTGTGACAGGAAACTTGCTTATCAAGACATATCATGGCAATAGCCATAACTGCCAGCTGAAGCCGCGGTGTTTGGAAGCAGTTAGGCACTACTCCGTGCTCTTGTTAAGGCTCCTTAAGGTGAGAAAAGCTTTGTTTCAGTAGAACTATCTTTCATGTAATCTTCATGTTGTAAATATCCTACTTGAATTGCACTAGAGTCTAATTCCAAAAACTCACACTTTCCTTGGATGTTCAGCCAGGATTTTACAGCGTGTAAAAATTCAAGCTTGAGGTAGGCTATAAAAATAACTGGCTTCCTAGATGGCAAAATAAGGCTCCTCTCTTAGGTTCTCCCTCTGCCTCTATCTCCTCATATTCCCACTACAATAACCAAAACCATTCAAAATAAAGCCAAGAAATTGCTATGCTCCTTAGTATGAGCAAGGCTTCTATGTTCTACTCCTTGTACAGCACTGAGCACTTTTTGAAAGCTAAACAAATAACAACCCTATCAAAATAAACCAATTTTAAATGGTAGCAAATAAGAGAGGAATACAATAATATTGTCCTCCTTTGCCTGACTAATGTTTGTATGTAGTCAGCCCTTGGTATTATTGCCTTTATGAGATTTACATAAATTAGTCATCACATTTTATCATTTTCCTTTTACATATGTATGGCTGTTAGATCTGTGTGAAAAAATGTCATGAGTATCAGAAGTCTATTTGCATTAGAATTTCCAGTGGAAATGTCAAGTATGACCTTTCCCTTGTCTGGGCGGCTAATCCCATTTGAAATCCCTGCTGTGCTCCTAGGGAGGGTCACTGCCCTGGTGAATTGAAGCATCGCACCTGCTGCAGCCTCCACTCCTCCTCTTCCTCCCTGAACTTTGGTGATGGAGCTCGGCAGCCTGCAGACCCAGGCTGACGCTCTGCCTTGCTGCGGTTTACTGCAACCTCTACTCCCAAGTTATGGGACTACAATGCTTTGCTATGGATTTTTTTTTTTTTAATTTTCTTTCTTGGCATGTTGTTTTTGTAGGGTTTGAGGAACACACAGGAAAGATGCAACAGACAGATTAATGGTGACTACTTACTTTTGAAATAGAGGAATAGTGATTAGGAAAGTTTAGGACACAGAAATAGACTCTTTCTCATCTTGAAAGAAAAAAACAAGAATAAAGATGTGTGGGTTCATAATGCCTCCTGGATTATTGCGTAACATGCACCTTTTATGATGAGTGACTTGGAGTCTTCCACAGTGGCAAATCAATCAGAATGCTGTAAGCAGGTGCAAATATATTGGCAGGATATTCACACGTTCCTTAAAAACAATGCTAAAATAAACCAACCCTGGTTTGCTACTATGTGGGTCTGTTGACAACTTCGCATTACAGGAAATGCTTTTTGGTATTAAGAGGAAACCTGCTCTTAGATCATGTCTATTTCTATCATAGTGATATTTTTTTTTTTAATCCCATCATACATTGAGGGGATTTGGAAATAAAAGTTCTTGCAGGGTATGAGAGAATAACTTTTATAACCTTGCTTATCTCTAATTACACTTTATTATTTTTTAAATGTTAGTTTATTTAAATATTTACTTTGGGAAATAACCATCAGATTAAGTTCTTGGTTCCTGTAGTAATGTGGGTATTATCAGTTTATGGCTCCTTTCTGAGCCAGCCCTCATTCAAATAATTTTCTGTCAGACTGGAGCTGTATTGGCAAGAACAAGAACCACACTGCTGCCTTTGCAATCAGTTCCTAACAGAGATAGTACGGCTGGTTCCTGGGCCTCCTTGGTCTTACATAAAGTTTGATTAAAGCACAAAGCCAAGATGGTAGGAATGCCAAACTTGGTCGTAATTCTGCTGCCAGATTGTTCCATGAGCTCTAGCAAACAACCCATTTATAATCCTTAAACTTTGTGCCCACCTCTGAATTGAAAATAATATTCCATAATGTGTGGAGGAGGATTGGTGTATGAAGACTATTGGGGTAAAAAAAATAACTCCAGTAAATAAAATTCAGTAGTTGCTAGTGTAACACTGTTGGGATTTTACTACTCCTGCTGTGTCCTATAATCATTATGAATACACACTGTAGGATCTCCTATTACAAGAGCACAAGTTGTTAGCCTCCATGTGAGCAAGTTGCCAAAAATTTTGCATGTCATTCATACTTTGCAGTGACAGAAGGTGCTTGAATGGTTTGAGGAGGGGAATGGCATCCTCTTACCGAGGTGAGCATGGGTAGTGTGGTGCAACTGACTTTGCATGTGGCTGAGGCTTGGACTCAACAGCAACCCGCTCCTGGTTTAGACCTCCTGGCCAGGGTGGGGGCCTAGTACCTGTGGGATACTACAAACATCTGAGGTCCACAGTGAGTTTACCTGTTCCTGTGGTACGCAGCAGCCTGGTGCACCTCATTAACACCTGTTCATCCACGGTTTAAATTGTATTCTAGTGTGTAAAACCAACACACAAGTTACTGCACAACTGCAGGTAGCAGTAGATGACCTTTAAAAGTTCCTTCCAGCCCAAACTACACTATGATGTTAACTCTGTATGACAAAACTGGTCACTAAGCTAAATGAATTATTCCCTTTCCTCTTCAGTCAAAGAGGACCCCCTTTCTTCACTGCATCTGATTAAAATTTGTCCCAATGTTTTGTATTGTTCCCTGGGATACAGTATAAGCATATGTCTTACAGCAAGTGTTTGGGTGGGTGATTAGCATTCTGTTAGAGCATGACATTCAGCTCTTTTCCTGCGGAAGTGAGCTGTACTGACAAATGAAACATGTTTATCTGTTGAATAAAGAAAATACAAATAAGAAATGTATTTAACTGGGAGGTGACTCAGTACGTGACAGGTGGGATGCTGGTTACATATTTTCCTTAAGGAATGGTAAAAGATGACGGGAACAAACCTGTCATGTCCTCCCAGGGTGTGTATGTGGGCAATGTGAATCAGTATATTACAAACATGGAGATTATGGGGGGGTGGTTCTTAATTCAGTGCTTCTAAATCACTGGGGGCCAAAGCTGAGGTCTGTAGGCAACCACCTGCCCAAATGTGCTTTACTAAAATACTCCCCCTGGGTTTCAGTGCAGTTACTTTGGCTGATGTCAAAGCAAGAGCAACCAAGACTAAGTCCACTGAGAGCAGTGCAGAGTTTCCTTTGTGAAAAAAATGCCTTGTTTCATCAAGCAGCCTGTTCCATGTGTTTATTTGAAAACAGAACATATTCTTGAAATGACTAGTTATTGTCTGCTAACATTTTTACAGTAAAGAGCATTGCTTGCCTCTCTGGGGAACAGTAGAGCCTGCTGCCAGCAGAGCACCTGGAGGAAAGTCTGAGAACACTGCGGACACAGCAATTCCCCTCCTTTCTCTCTGAAAGTCTCTGTCATACAATCTGCAATCTGTACTGTCAACTAGACAGGCCATAGGGAGAGAACAGATACCTTAATTGTGTGTACTAGACAGCCACAAGCTCGTTAAAACTGCAGGAAATATATGATTATTTTTTTTAATAGGAATATTTGTATGTCCCTTTGTTAGTTTGTAAGCCCTTCCTGTGGCTTTTTGTTACCAAGACAGAAACAGAAGAGGAAGCAATTCTCAAAGGCGTGTATGTTACCCTACATAGCCAGTCATGGTAGTGCCTGTTGTCCCGCTTTCTTCCCCCAACAACCACTTCTGGGCTATGCTGTCCCCCAAGCTGCTCTTACAGGAGGAATTTGACACTGACAAAATGACAGAGGTGATTGCTGTATTGTCTTGAGCCCCTTGGTGAACTGTCTTTTTGCTGCTTGATCATTCCTTTGAGCTCTTACAAGTATTCACCATGTTGGACAGATAGCTCCAGCCAACTGGTCTGATGGGAAGTGTTCTCATGCCCTCAAATCTTCCCGTTAGTCTAACTAACGCACAGCCTGCTTCCTCATGGAGGAAGTGCAACCTCTCCTGTGAAGATTTAGGAGCCTCTCCAGGCTGCACGCTGTACCTTTTCCAGGCGCTGTGCTGATACAAACAGGCTGGATTTCTGATTCTGTGGAAACCTTACAAGGTAGCAGCCAGAGCCTCTGTAATAAAACCTTTCTGTTTATTGATGGCTTCCTGTAGCTTTCACAAGCTATGATGGAAGCTGAGAACAGCCTTTCTCCAAGAACACCGTTTCCAATAGCTTCAACTGCTCATGCTAAACATTCAGGTCGGATCAGAAATATTCTTTAACACTGTGTTACAAATAAAAGCTTAACAATGAATCAGTTAAATGACATGGGTGTGGCACAAAGTGATTATATTTAAAGAAAACAGAGGACAAATTGGGATAATAAACAATCTTCATAGTACTAGGACTAGGAAGAGAGAACTTAATGTTCTAAGGCATAGTCTCACTTTTGAGCTACATCTGTCCCCTCCCCCTTTTGCTTCAGTCTCTTTAGATTGCTGTACTACAGATCAACACTGCAGATCTGAAGTCCTCCAAAATGGTCAGATAAAATAGTGCAGGCTGAAGAATTTTCACTTGGTACAGTAGTGGCATAACTCCTCTCCTCATGCATCTTTTGTTTTTTTTTAATAAAGTCTTTCTGAGGAAATAAGGGGACCAGTTAGGGGATTTGCTGTGTGCTGGGGCTATCACCAGGGCTTGTTTAGGCTTCCTCACACATCTGAAAATAGATTTTCCTCTGCTGCTGACACTAGCTGAGGAGCAGATGTCATTGATGGCATTGGTAATACGCTAGGCCTGATTTGTACCAAAGCAGTTTGAGTAGAATTGAGGTGTAGTCTATTGCCTTCATGACTCATTTTGGTAAACTTAGCTAATTAATTCTCATGCTGGCTTGTGCGATCACTCTCAATCCAGGGGAAAAACCTAACAGCTTTGACCTCAAAAACCTGCTAATTTAATTTTCCAGACAGAAAAAGAGTCCTTGAAGTTGCAGCAGATGGTTGGTGGTAACTAGCTGATTAGCAGGGCAGATTCTGCCTCCATTTCCTTTTCAAGCTAGCAGGCAATAGCTGTCCCTCCTGGCAATCATCGTGCCTGAACTCTGTCCCAAACAAGCAAACCTTTTGACTGTACAGGGGCTACTTATGTGTTGAGTGTCTTCTGGCTCATTACCTGTTGAAGATCTCCAAGATACTTTTCCACATCTTCAGAATCTAGGTCCAAAGTTGTCCCCAACACACAATATTTGACAAATGTTGCTAAGTGCTAGATAAAATAAATATTAGATTGCTTGACAAGTAGGGTTTTTTAAGTTTCTGTATTTTATATTACTGTGATTTCAAACATATGGGGTTATAAGCTTATCAGATTTCTAAAAATGAACTTTCTATAAAAATCACACTGGGCCCCTCAGCTGTGTTTTCCTCTATTATTTATAGACAAATTGAAAACAAATGGTCTTCTCTTTTTCAAAAACAAAAAAGCACAATGAAATGGAAACAGCTGTCAGAATGTGCTTTTCCTCCCAAAGTCATCTGCAATACCAAGTAAATCAGAGATTTCCTTTAATCTGAAGTACATTGCCATTTAATGGTGGTTTCAGTGGCGATTCAAGTGGAAGCTGAAGGGAAAAGTGTCAAGACTGTTGCAATGGGATGTAAAGGGAGTGGTGTTTAAAAATAAGTCCTAATCAAATGCCTTCCACAAAATGAAGAGAGAATTCTCCTTTTTTAATATTTTTTTTCTTTTTTTTTTTTCTTTTCTGTAGCTGGGATGTGTTTCTGGGTAACTAGAACTGTTGCTTTGGATTTTGGGCCAGAACATGCTGCCCAAGAAAGTATGAGGTGACTTATTCCTTCCCTCCTTCTCCCCTTTTTTTACCCCACAGCCCAGCCCAAAAGGACACCAACGCTTACTGACAGTGTCCTGGCTTCTGTCACTTCTGCTTCTTCATCCAGTTGACACACCCTGACTAAGCAAATGAGCCTGCTCTCCTGAATAAGGCCTGCTGCAAGATCAGGCAGAGCGTTTGCGCTCCTTGCATGTCACCTTGCTGAAGCAGAACACTGTTCTGCCTATTTTGCTCTATTTTTCCTCTATCTATGGCAAAACTCATTGCAAGAGTGCTCAAAGCCCCTTTCTTGGCAATGCCACATCTGTAGAGTATTGTACTGTTACGGGGCGGGGTTTGGGGGGGGTGAAGAAGATTCAGTGGCCATTAGAAAACAAAATATACAAACCTGAGGGACTGATACATCTGATATGATAGATTCATGCCTGCATACGTTAGTTGGAGTGAGGTGGCATTTTAATTTTTCTTCACATTGTACTTTTAATGGGGACTATGACTAATAAGTAGGGACCAATGATTGTGGAGAAATGCTAAGCCTGCTCTCTACTTCTTTTTATAAAAAGAGGTCTTCTGCCTCACTGGTGAGCAGGACTATGGTCAGTCAGTCAGGAGTTATTCTCATCTCCATCATGCATGAGCAGAGATATTTTATATTAATTTTTCCATTGCTGCTTTTGCCCAGAGAAGTTGCGGGTGCCCCATCCCTGGAGGTGTTCAAGACCAGGCTGGATGGACTTTGAGCAGCCCAGTCTAGTGGGAGCTGTCCCTGCCCATGGCTGGGTGGTTGGAACTCGATGATGTCTAAGGTCCCTTCCAACTCAAATAATTCTAGTTATGCCAGAGTTCCTCAGCTGAGAGAAGGCATAGAGCTGACAGCAGTCACATGGGTTTCCCATGGCATGGTAAGAGCTCCTGTCACAGTAGGGAAGAGGTGATTAACTGGTATCTGCATGTGCTCCTGTTAGAGGGCTGTGATTAAAGCAAGGACCCGGCAGGAGTGCTGCTAAAGTACTAGATTCAGGCATGCATTTCATGCCCTCAGCTCATGCCAAAGTGGTGGCTAGGCATCTGCTTCCTTTTCCCATGTCCTCCTGGATTCCTTCACCTCACCAGTCCTTTGGTTTGTGCAGGTGAGAAACTTGGTCATACTGGCCAGAAGACAGCTACAGCATGGACATTGTAGGTTGGGTACACTGGAGATACTGATACCTGGGCACATTGCAGCATATGCTTTCTCCCTTGCTTAGATATAACCTGTGTGGTATAAGCCTTGACCTCCCTTAGTGCCTGTGAGAAGTGTGTACAAGTGAAAGAAAAGCAGCATCAAAGGGAGTGCTGTCCTGCAGGGTGACGTGGATAACTTAAGGAGTTGGTCCCATATAAACAAAACGTGTCTTAATGTACTCAAACAAGAAATTATTCACCTAGGAGCAAAAAAGTTGAGGTTTTTAATGGGACCTATATCCCATAAAACATTCCTGGGAAAGGATTTGGAGCTCAGAGGGGACAAAAGTGTTAATGCAGATCTTGATGGGTGAACAACACAGCAGTGAGATCAGCACTGGAGTATAGCATACCCTCTGCCTGTTTGTGCTTTTCAGAGAATGTTAAAAGATTGAAGAGTGCAGAAGGCTTGAGAGCTAGTGTAAAGGCTTGAGTTTTGCATGGAGAGAAAGAGATCAAGAATTCCATCTATTTAGCTTATCACAAAAAAAAGGTTGAGGAGTGATTTGATTACAGTGCTTAAGTGCTTCTATGGAGGGGAAATATGTCCTAAACGGCTCTATAATTTAGCAGGATAAATCACAAGACTGAACTTGAAACCAGAAAACTAGAAGAGCTAGGCATGTATCTTTATCAGTGAGATTTAATAACCACTATAATAAATTACCAAGCAAAGTGATAAATTCCCCAACTTTTGATTTATTCAGGTCAGGACTGCAGGCCTACTTGAAAGAGATGCTTAAACCAAACACAAGCTGCCAGGATGAGCAGAGAGAGAACTGCAATTAAATTGTCTCTTGTACAGACCATGGGATCTTAGGTGAATAATAGTTCCATTTAGCTTTAAACTTCATGAATTTACAAAATAAAGTGATTCTCTTGCTGGAGCTGTCTGTACCAATTATGGATTGCAGCTTGAACCTGTTAAGTAGATCACCTCACACACAGCACAGGTCCATAGTGCAAACTCTAATGTCATCCTTAGAAATAATGACATGGCACTGGCAGGTGTTGTATTAACTCCTTTAGTTATCACAATGCTAGGTGCTGTTGGAAAAGATGCAGTCTGAAATTTTATTTCTATCCTGACTCTAAACTCGGATATTCAAACTTCTGTTAGCAAACAAAGTCACCTTTCATTTGTATGCATACATAGAAAAGGAAATTGCTAGTTTTTATTATAGTTATCTTTTATGAAATAAGTGTATAAACTTTTATAAAATCAGCATTTAAAATCTCTTGTACCAGATAAAATAATTTGCTTGAGTTACTAGAGTGTCCATTTGCCTCCAGACAACCTACTGTGAGTCTGCTAAGAACAGCAACTGTAAGTCAGTAAAAGATGGTAGAATAGCATTTACAATGGGAGGGGCAAGAAATCAAGATGATAAATGAATGCTTTGATAGTGTAGAGTGTCGTTAAATTTCTGAAAGCTGAAACAAGGGCAACAGGAAAAAAATATTTCACCTTATAACCTTTGATTTTAAACTAAAGGGTGTGTTGCTTGCAAGATGTCTCTATTTCTGAGTTAGAGAGGGTTCCGGGAGAGCTGACTGAAAGCCTCCTGCTGGTTTGGCTGTGTTTTGTGCACTTCATAGTCCCCCAGTTACCATGCTTCTGTTTCTCTGGTGTCCAGCTTTTCATCTCATGTCCCAAGTGGCAGTGTGCACCCACCATACTTAATTGATAGAGGTCCAGTATCTATATGCAGGTGGGTGACTGTAGGAAGAGCTCTGACTTCGTCTTACATGGTTATTAATTTTTATTTAAAAATATTTAATTATTTTAGGTGGCCATTGACTTTTTGCCTGCTTCTGCAAGAGAGAATGGGAAGCTCTCAATCAATCTAATATCCAAGTTGTCTCAGAGTGGGGCACCCCTCAGTGGCATCAGTCCAGCTGTGTTTTCACCACATCTAGTGAAGTGTGGTGGTGTGGTCTCCTGGTTCTTCCTCCTTACAGTGCTGAACAGGAAAGGATTAATTTGAGTAAGGGTGATGAAGAATCTTCAAGGTAATTAATGCTTTGGAATTATTGTGTTATCATAGGTGCAAGGTACTGCAAAACTGCTACTTGAAGAACATGCAGTGTACTCTGAAACACTGCCCTGGGTGACTATTAGAGACAAGCTTATGGACAAAAGGAACTATTGTTCTGACAATGTATGGCAAGCCCTATTTTCCTTACATGAAAAAGGAATCAACAGTAGAATTCAAGTTTTTCAAATCCTTGAGCATGCATGGGCCCAGATATGTTTTCATGAGGTTTTTACCTACTTATTTTGGTGTACGTGTGTATGCATCTATGTTCTTTCAGTTACATAAATACTTATTTGACTTTTTATTACCTCCTAAAATGATAAAGTGAAAACGAGGTTTGAAATCTTTGTGTGGGGCCAAAAACTCTGTACTTCTCTAGAAGAAGATTGCATCTTTGATTGAATAAGGTAGATCCTCTTCATCCTTTTTCTTTTTTATCTATCCTTAAATATCACTATTATTTTGCAGCCATCTTTGTGCATCACATTTTACAAACCTTAAAATATTGTGTTAGGAACTAGTATCTCTTAACTAGAGAAGGTGCTTTGCCACCTCTTCTGTTTTGCTTTTGAATCTTGCCAGCAAAAACACCCTGTTAATGGCGATGACTGAAGAAAAATATCCATTAGAGCAGCTACTGTGTGGTATACACTCTCTAGCCATTACTTTCAGAAATCACTTAGTTTAGGGCACTTCCTTGTGACTTTTCTCTCAAACACACCCTATTAACAATGCACTTTGTCTCAGACTGCATTGCAGCTGATGATAAACAGATGGATCTTGGTCACTGAATGAATACGAGAAAGCTGTTTGAGCATGTTATGGTTTGTATTCCCATCCAGCTGCCTCAGGCTTCTGTCCTCTCGAAACCCTGCTGAACAGTGAAGGCTTCTAATTAGGTTTGAGGGTGAGGGTCTCTTTCTGGCCATATATCACTTTCTTAGGCAGGGCTCCCACAGCTTTTGCAAGAAAGAAAATGTACAATGCTGTACAAGCAGCATCGTCATCAGAGTGACCTGAAAAAATGGGTTCTATGTGTAAGTTGGCTCTTTGTGGGAGGGTGGGGAAGAGGGAGAAGGGAAAAGATGGAAGAAAGATGGTGAAAATTACTGACATTTCCCATAAAACAGTTCCTGGCATGCTGATCAGATTGATGTTGTGGGTCACTGGGGACATAAACCAATATAGCAGACTGCAGCATGGTGTGGACATGTGCGACATTGGTTGTGTGCTGTGAAGTGATGATCTCTGGATGTCTGAATTGCATTTTTGCTTTCATGTTAAAACTTCCTTTTTCTGGCAATAAGGTCTAATGCTAAGTATAGTGCCATTGTGGGTAAAAAAAAAAAAGAAAAATATCTGTGTGAGTCTGAGGGGCCTTATGTGATAAGTCCACTGAAATTGGTATGAAAAACATTTCCATGTGGCTGTAATGGAGCCCTGGTGCTGTCTAGGTGTGCCAAAGCACACATCAGCCTCCTGGAGATATGTTTTTGCCCCCAGTTCCTAAAAAATGATTTGCAAAGATATTGAGAAATAGAAAATGGAGTCAGTTGGTGGCATTGGGGTGATCCTCTGCCCACTTAAGTATGAGAGGCCTAACGCCACCTGGCCTGGCTGAGGTGAGAGGCAAGGCAAGGCCAAGGGAAAACACACGATACAGGTTTTTCTTTCATCTTTGTTTATTTTTTTCCCTCCTGCTGGACCTAGGGGATGGCGTGGCTCAACTGGCACTCAGGAGCCAGCCTGCAGACCTCATGTTTTTAAATTTATTTGCAGTCCAAGGCTTAAGACATGCTGTAAAACTGGATCTTACTATTGCAGGGGTGCCCTCTGCGTGCATTAATACAGCTGGAGAGGATCAGCACAGAGCCAGCTAGCCATGGCGATGGGCACAATGGCATTGAATAAGCTGGAGATAGGAAGGAATTGTAGCAGAAACTCCTTTCCCTCTTGGTGTGCTGGGCTGTGAGGAGATGGCGGGCAGCCATGGCCACTGAGGGGGAGGGCGCTTGAGGGCTGCAGCGCCGTTTGCATCTCCATGGGAGCTGCCTGTCGACTGGGTGTGTGTCCCCCCTCTTCACCCCTATCAACTCCACTCCGTTTGTGTCCCCTCCTCACCCAGGTCTGTCAGTGCCTGCCTGGCTGAGGTGAGGGACAGGAAATGGCGGAGGGTGGTTGGTGCTGCCACCTTCCCACTTGTCAGTTGCCCCACAAGCCCCCTTGGCCTGAGGTACCCCAGACAGGGCCAGATGGTGCTGAACCCCTTTGTTTAAAATGTATGGAAATAGGCTTTTCTCAGTGGCCATGCTCCCCTGGGATTGGACTGGGAGGCTGTTCGGTGGTGCCATGGAAAGCTCTCTGTGCTTGGCTGCAGGTTTGTCTCTCATGCCATGAAGGCGCAGGTGTGTGTGCTGTTGTTGTGTGGAGGTGGCCGAAGGCCAGGGAGGGCTGTGGTGATGTGGGGAGCCAGCCCTGGGGGAAGAATGGCACCCCAGGCCTTGCCTGTGTGTTTCCAGCAGGGTGATGTGACTGAAGGCTTGATGATCATTGCTTTGTGGTAAGTTAAGACGGTTTTTATAGCCTGGTAAGAAGGAGCAAGGAGAGACTTACGCCCACAAAGCTGCCCTGCTGTGGGTTCGAGTTGTTTCTGCTCCCATCTGTGCTGAAAACCCTCAACACCCCTGACGGCAAATAAACCCTGTGATTCCCCAAACGTTGGGACACATCCTGCAATTCAGCCTGAAATGGGGTCAGTCAGCTGTCAGCAAGTGACCCATTTTCCCAGCTGCTACCGAGCAAGCTTAGCTGTGAGGCAGCCTGGGTCTGAGATGTGGCCCTCCCCCTAGAAGTGCTGATGTGTGAAAAGAAAATAGGAGTTTCAGTGAAGCTGTGTTTAGCCAAGGGGTACCTTGCATCTTGGTCAATAATACCTGAAAACCAAAAGGGTGCTGAAGTGGATACTAAAAATCACTGTAAAATCATAACTAGTTCTGGAATAAACCTGTGATTTTACGGTGTTTTTGTTCACTGTAGGGACCATCATAGTTAAGATAAATCTATGTTTAGAGGGCCATTCATAAAAAAATCCAGGACTTATTCTAAGGGAGGGAGGGGGAACAGCTGTTTAAAATGAGGATCTCACAATATCCATGAAAATCGGATGTTTGGTCTGTTTTAAATTTACCTTATTTGGGTTGTAGAGTTGCTGGAGGCTTCCATATATTTGTGCATTAAGGACTTGCATCTCAACAAAACATGTTGATTGGTGCATGCAAGAAGCAGGAGGACTTGTGTCTATGTATCTTTTTTCCCTTTCTCTTTTATATCCTATTGCTCTCTCAAACAAACCCCAGACCATCATTTTTGTGCTACTTTCACCAATGTCTTCTGAACTGCTTTTGGAAAGTGACATATAATCTAGTATATGGGTTTGGACTGAACATTTTCAAATACAGGCTAAATAGGTCGTATATTTCTACTGAACCATTAGAAATAACTGTAAAGGTGTTCTTGGAGTGTATTTTGTGCACGAGTTCAAATCATGTGCACTATGTTAGCATTGTAAAAGTGGGCTACTGAAATATAAAAACTGTGCTCGTATTTTTTTAACATGTGAGAAATATCTGTTATTATTTAATCTTTCCCCTTACTAATGGAAAGAATTCTTATGTGTATATTGATATATTAATATAAAATATATCTATCTATAGAAATTTCATACTCATCTCCCAATTTCTTCCTCTTATATAACAGTACTTTTACATGATGCTCTTGTGTGTTACCGTAGTCTCAATAGCTCCCTTGAGCTGAGTGGAAAAAAAATCACCTATACATCTGTCCCCACTCTCAGAATAATAGAACCTTTATGGTCCAGTGAATATTTATCTCCAAGCATTCACACCAAACTCCTCGGACGGGGCTGCATGAATTGTTTAGAAGTGGGATGTCCTGTGGCAGTTAATCATAGCTAATGCGGCGCTCGGGAGGAAGAGGAAATGATTTTATGACTGTAAGTGGAAAAAGGACAAATAAACAGGTCTGGGAAGAGGAGCTGTCATGTGCAGGGCTGCCTAAGGCTTTTGGTGTGGTTGCAGGAAATGGGCTATATGCATCATGAGGGGTGCCCACAAACGCACTCGGGGCTTTCAGAAATGTATTTAGGTCACTGACACTTTGAAAGCTTTATACATTTTGAGCCTAGGGGCTGTAACAAAGGCACGTAAACTCAGAGTGAAGGCTAGCATCCATCCGTGGCTGGTCTTATTGTATCCACAGGAATTTCAGATCAATGAAGGATGTTAGCAATTATGTGCTGAAATAACTAAGTACAATGGGATGAGGTAAGGAAAGCGCTTCAGCCTTGAATTTGAATTTCTTTTGGGTTTTGTCAGTTTGTGCTAACGCCTATTGCAATGCTTAGCATGTCTTTGGAGCTGCCCTATATTGTTCAGTACAGGAAATTTGAGAGACACAAGTTCAGCAGCAAGCGTCTAAGTTGCATGTGTGGATGTGACCTTTCCCTGCTGCAAGCCACTTGCTGCCTGGGGCAGTTTCACTGCTGGACTGGTGAAGGTATTTTATGGATGTGATACTGGTTTCTCTCTTTAGGTACAAAATCTTTTATAGCAGGTATTGTCCTGGATTTTAAGGCTGAGAAGAGGTAATCATCACGTGGCTTGACTTCCTGCAAAACTTCAACCTCTAGTGTGCTCTGAAAGAAGTCCCATGTGCTGCCTCATGCTCTGCTTGTTCCCTGTGGTTCTTTCTGCTTATAATTCCCAAAGGGCCAAACCCAGGGCTGTATGCCTGACACCCTTATCCAGGCCACTTGGCAGAGTGAAGCAAGGAGAAGGAATTCCTTTGAAGTTGTGGAGCTGCTCCCCAGAAGCTGACTGGAGCCCAGTGGTGGATGCAGCGTCCCAGGGTCCTCATGGTGCCTCCCTAAAAGGAATCCGATTCCTGCTTCTCCCTGCAACACAACCACATCAGTTCCACTACACTGCAGCCTTCTGTTGCAGAGCAGTGGGGTGAGATTGGCTCTAAACTATCTCAGAATGAGACACTCGCAGAAAACCCCATTACACACTTTCTTTCTTAAAAGCCAAAACACACGCTAGGAGAGCCTTGAGTCTATGACTTCCAGTTAGGACAGTTAATCAAAACCTTTGCCATGTATTGTGTGCACTCCTTCACAGTTTGTGCATTTATCTTTTAAACATCTGCATAACAGCGTGGCTTGGATAGGTTTCTGTTACTACTCTGAGCCTTCATTGGCTCTTGAGAATGAGTGAAGAGGAGCCAGACAACATGAAGGGCAGACAATCAAAGCTTTTGACTTTTAGATCCTTGCAGATGGGCCGTCTGATGAAATGACTAACAACAGATCAGCAAGTAGCAACCACAAAGCACCTGTATTTATTTAACTTTCATTTTGTCAGATAACTTGTCTTTATGCTCTTGCAGTTTTAACTATGGATTATAAGTCATGAGGCTTCCTTCTGATCTCCCTAGCACAAGTGGAAAATGAGTCACTTGAGATTGGTTGTTGATAAGAGTTCTTCTACTGTAAAAGCAGGATACACAAAGGCAAGATCAGGCTGAGGTGCAGATGATGAGTCCAGTGTCTAGTTTGTTTGAAACATCTTTATTTTCGGCCTCCAGGGTTGAAGTCTTCTAAGGGCACATACTAGAGGGAAGAAAGGTTTTTAGCAGCAGCCTTTGGTTATTGTTAAAAAAAGAAATAAAAATCAGTGCCCTTGTTTTCCTTCTCTGAATGGCTATGCATCTTGTGAATTCAACTGTGAAAAGGAAGGTGAGGCTATCTGCAGCCAGGGCTCCCCAGTGACTTCAGTCTGCCCTGGGTGAGACTCTAGGTGAGGGGCAGCCAGCTTTCCTGACCTTGCAAGCTGCCTGCCAAAGCAGAGATGTTGCCAGATGCCTCAGACTACAAATTGCGCACCTCAGAGCCCATGTTCCAGGAATGGCTTGCAAGTGGTGTTGCCAGCAGCTCCACAGGAGCTTTGTTCGTCCATCCGTTATGGAAAGGAACTAAGCTGCATATGTGGCTGTGTCCCAGGGTGACCTAGCGGCATTGGCTTAGGTAGCTCCTGCTGTCTTGCCACCTTTCACGGGCTAAAACTCTGGTTACCCCTGTGCCAGTCTAGCCCTGCTGCCAAATGCCTCAGTGTAGCCCTGGCACATGAAGCATGCTGCTCATGGGCCATATGAGGCTCACCTAAGTTGTGCCTATTCCTTTGCCTTCCTTGAAGGCAAATATCCAAAATGTGCAGTGCTGAATATTGGTTTCTATCAGAACAAGTTAGAAGGTGCTTTGTGGCTCTGATTCCTGCTGTTTTCAGGTGCTGTAAAGGGGCCAAAGGTGGGTACTTGGCTGTTCCTGGAAAGCAGTCAGCTTCTGTGTTCCTGGAGTCAGATATCTGAAAAATGGCAAATGCCAAACCTGTAATTATTTCTGTATGTGTCACCCTCTGGTTTTATAGCTGATGCTTTACCCATGTGCTTTTGGTCACTAGTGCTTTTGTTCACCAAATTAACATCCTGCTCATATATGTGATATGGCTTGTTGACATAGGATAAAATAACAAAGCGAACCTGCTGAAGTGTTAGAAACAACATTCCTGCGATACTGTGAGACTTGGCCCATATTTTTTAGCAATCTGTGTAGCTGTGCTTATAGCTTCAGGATTTAGGGATATGCTTTTGTGTCTAAATGAGCAAGTGCATTCTGTTTCTGCTAGTGGAAACTAGTTAGAACATGGAGTTCTGCTAAATTCAATCTTCCTTCTTTTCTTTGTATGTCTACAAGATATGCTGGTTTAAAAAGGCTTTTATGTAACTTCTGCTGAGGATGGTTTTCTTTGGTCACTTCTGTCTAGCTGTCTCCTGATTTCAAATACGATGAAGGGGAGACAGTTGATTTATTGATATTTATTTCATTAGCCTGAAGTATTTTAAGCTAATTGAATTAGACCAGCTTGATTAAGGGTATGTGTGGTAAGCATAGCACTTGAAAGCCAATCAGCTATTCCCTCCTAAGAAATGTTCTTACAGAAGAACTTGAAATTCAGATTGATCCCAAGTTTTCAGTATCAGGATTATTTAAGTATTTAGCTCTGCCTTATTGCTAACTTTAGGCTAGAGGGTATGATCTATCTTCAAGTTAAGTAAAACTTTCTTTTGCAAGGAATTCTGCTGAAAGAAGTGAGATCGAAGGGAGTCAGTGGTTGCTGTGGCCTATGGTGTATCACCTAAGGAAGAATGGTCCCACCTTTACTCATTTCACCAACTGTTTGCTTTACTGTGGCTTCTTTTCCTGGGGTCATCTCCTGCAGGGATTATCTTGGATCCGAATATATGCAAATATAAGAGCACTGAACAGTGTCTTATATTGTCCAGAATTGTGATCATGAAATAAAAATGCTGGTTTTGCTCACAGGTTAGAACTAAGGTCAACTGTGAATTTCCTGGCCTTTGTGAATTTTAAAAATCAAATTTACTTTTGCATTAACATCACATCTTAAAATCAAATTTCCTTGTTTGCTTTTAAGATAAGGAGAAAATCAGGAACAGGATTTTCTTTTACTAAGAAAATGTGGTGAGGCCAATTTTTATTAGATTTAACTAAAATAAGCAAGCAAACTGGCAACAGTTGTAAATCAATGAACAACTTCAGTCAGGAATATATATATATATTTTTTTTTCATCTTACAAACCAAAATGTCTTATCTTTATTTCTGTGCAGAGACTTTGGCAATATTAACATTATTGCTCAGCTTTTTCTAGAAATTATCACTGGCAGCAAGAGTTACATAAAGGTTTATCAACCTGGGCAGTAACTCCAGACAGGTGTTCATTCCCAGGAAATGTTTGGAAAAAACACCACCATAGGACCTAGGGGCTGAAAATGAGACTATTGCATAGATACATGGTTTCTTTTTAATAAGTACAGTTAAAATTTGCTTCTCTGTGTTATGAAGGAAGATTGAATGAGGCATCTTTCACTGCTCTATTGTGTATTCATGATGCTTGAATTGGTGATATTGTCAGGAGCCATAAATGAATCTACAAATCCAAGCCCCTTTGCATGGTTCCAGACATGTTTTTGAGCAAATCAGCCAAGAACTGGGAAGGGCTGGGGCTGGGAAGGTAAAGCTGCTGTAGTAAATTTTTTTTCGGTTGTGGCTTACATGGCATTTGCTAATGTTCTGCGAAGAGCTGGTTTGTCCAGCTTTACAGATAAAACATGCAATTTGCTTATCACACAAAAAAAAGCATGAAGGAGGTTGACAAAGTTTTTATATTTTTTTTTCCTGTGCTGTTCTTGTACCTGTCAAAAAGATTTTATGAGATGGAGCATGAGGATACGTGGTTTCCTCAACTGTGACTGAAAGGAGACAGATTTGTAAGACAACTTTGACAGTACCTTTGTTGCTATAAGGGAACATTCGGGAAATCCTGTTTTGCGTGTTTGAGTGTGGCAATCGTCCTGATGCTCTTCCTCATCGCAAACTACAATAACCCTGGCTAGGATCAGAGCACATATTACCCCATTTATAACCAAGGTGTTGAAACCCTTTCTGCAACAGTTTCTCTAACCTGGTAGCGAGGGGCGTTTTCGCTGACTCAGCAGCATTACTGGCTCTACGACAGCGCTGCACACAGCTTGCACATGCTGTACCTGAAGTTACCGTAGGGGTCTCTGTTTGTCGCTTGGTGGGCAGAGAAAGGGCACAAGAGCAGGAGAGGTAAGCTTGAACAATGTTAAGCGTAAGGGATGAGATTCCCATTTATCTTCAGCGCTGCTGCTGGATGGCTTGTGCAGAGTAACGTGAACTTTGTTGCCCTGCTCTTGCTGCTGATTACATGACAGTGTTTCCTTTACTTTGCCATTAGTTAATTCTACCTCAGACTGCCTGGTAATGAAATTGCCACACCTGCTTCCACTTTCCATGTCATGGACAGTTGCTGGTTTTACAAAATGTTTTCTGTTTGTCAAGCTGCTCTGCCTGCCTGGAAATGTTTTGCCTGCTCAAATTTTTTAGGCTCATACCTCAAGGACTTGTTACTAGGTAACAGAGTTCCATTTGCCAATTGCCCACTATTTCCTTCTCACAGTATTACTGGCCTGATTATTAACATTTAGTTCAGAGAAATTGCTGTCATTATGTGAAGTAACTTCCTTTAGAGGTTACTCATTAACCTTAGGTATTTTACTGTGCGATTATAATTGCCAAATGCCATAGGCATGGAAAACCTTTGAACTCCTCAAGGTATTAGTGTATGGGAGAAATGGTATCAGCTGTGATTTTTATACGTTCTCCACATCCCCCACCCAACCCCAGTTATTTTTCCTTTTGACTGTATTCTTGTTCCATTCCTCTTGACGTGCTTCATAGCCTGCTCGGCTGCTGGGGAAGAGAATATTTCCTTCTGAAAGAGAATCAGTCTCTCCTTTTCCCCTTCATAGATCTGAGATTAGCCCTAGCAAGCTCAGTAGTGTTACAGTGCTCATTATCTGCTTACCTGTGCAACTAAGAACAGAATTTGATCTCTTGACCTTGCATGAAAAGTGACATAATTCGGAAGCCAATAGTCTTGTGTGGCATAGTCTATGCTGTTACCATGTGAAGCTTTCCAGCATTTATGATGGCTCTTCTGTATTTGCTTTGAGGAGATTCTCAATCAACTCTACTGCTATATATTCTGTTCAAGGAATGGAAATTTTGGACAAAACCACCATTCTTTTTTTTTTCTTTTTTCTTTTTTTTTCTTCTTCTTTCGTTGTTCATACAAGCAGAATCAGCTGTATACTGAAGTGTTTATTCTCAGGACAGCGTGTGTTCTCTAGAAAAATCTTACTAAACATCTTTGTCTTTCTGCCCTAACCCACTCCTCCTTAGAAGTGCATTGACATTCCTGGTAACTTGATTCCTCTGACAGGATAAAGCAAAGCTGCTGTAGTGTAGGCCTGAGTAGCCATGTGACTTCAATAAGGAAATATATATCATATTCAGGAAATTAGGGGACAAGTGAGATATATATACAGTGCTTAAACAGAACTAAAAAAAAAAAAAAGAAAAATCACACAGGCGATAGGTAGATTTTTACATGGAGTCAGACCTAGTTTTGATGGCAGGAAACAAAATGTTGTGGTGGGTAAGGAAATCTTAGTCCGGTAAATCTTCTAAAATACAATGATAGAATAACCAGTGATATCAATAAAAAGGGTGTATGTGTAAGATAAGGCGGTATTAACAAATGAGTCTTCCCAAGTCTGAGCTGGGCATGGGGGAGAATATAACAAGAAGGTCATGACAGAGCAACTTCTATCAAGTCCTTAATTTAATATTGCTTACCCACTCTGCTTTGTCCTTTTAATTAATCTTGGCATGAGTGGTTTGTTGTTCTTTTTTTTTTTTTTTTTAAGGGGGGAAAAAGTGAGGGGGGAAAATATCTCATAGCCAGTTATGTGCATGCATGCTGCACATAGTAAATCTCTATGACGAAAGTGCCAAGTCAGTACCCCAATATTGTTATTAGTAAAAATGTTTAATAATACAGTTTCTGATAGTAACTTAATTCTTCTATTTTTTTTCATGGTAATTTGTTTCTTCTTTCATCCTCTAGGACAAATCTTGCTCCCAATTTCAGAAGATTTTCCTATTTGATGATGTGTCAGCTGTAACTTCTCAACTACTATGTGTTGAAATGAGCTAACCGGTGGAATTTGTGTTGACATCTAATATTACTCCCTGGGATAAATTCAGTGATCCATGAAGTCCAACCAGTGCAGAAGGTGGGTAACAATTTAAAACTTTTTTTAGTAAAACTGTGCTTCACTGAATTTCTGTTTACACCTTCTACTTAACCTGCTCACCTGCAGCTCCAGGTCTGATTCATGAGATGCATAATTCAGTGCCGTAGGAATAGCTCAGTTTTCAGTTTTTGCTCTATAAGTTTATTGTCAATAAATCCACATAATTTAGTGCAAACTAATAATATAATTTAAAACAAGCAACCCTCAAACTAGCATTAACTATTTAGAGTTCGAAATATAATTTTCTGGTGTGTAATGTGAAAATTATTAGCAAAACTTTATGCATCAGACATCACTTAGTGAAATGAAAAGCTTATTAGATGCCATAATCACATAGTGTGTTAAAGATTTTGGATTGCACACAGGTACAAAAGCATGCTCCACATCATAGTTCCTCATTGTATGTGAAGCAAATGTATATTGAAGAATCAAGGAAACAGGGTGCTACCATGACTAACACCTGAGACCAGGCATGTTACTGCCAGTTGTGGCATGTTTCTTACATTCAAGAAGACCAGTAAATGCCTCAAAGAGTTTATTTATTTATATTTATGGAATGTCTAAATTTTCTCTCCTCTACTGTACAGGCGTTGCAAAATATTTAGCCGTATTTTGATATATGACATTGTTTTGTTTGAGTCGGTGTCATGGAATAACATTTAGTGTCATAGATCTAATGGTTTTTTCTACAGAAACATCTGTGGTAGTTCAAATGTCAATTTTTTTTTCCATGTGTTGAGTTTGCAAGTGCAGAAGAAACAGATTTATCTTTAGACCAAAATTAGACTACATGTTAATACACAGTATTTTCTCCCACTGAAGACATGGCAAATTTGTGTTAAACAATGACTTATTAGGTTTGCATAGAAAGCAGTGCAATGGGGTAAATATCTATTGCATCAACCTGCATTGTAACTTAAGAAAAAAATCAAAACAAAGAGAGGTTTAGAGTACAGCATAAATGGTACTGTCCTTATGACATACAATAAGAGGCTGATGCTGTCATAAACATTCATTATGTTCGTAAGGTCTGGATAGATACCTTTGGAAATGTCACTGGAAGCAGGATTTATGGCTCTGGAACCTCTATAGAAACATCTGTGAGATTCAGTGAATTATTCACTTATACAAGTTTCTTTCGTTTTGAAAATAAAATGCATACCAGTCTTACAAAAACCTGGACAAAACATTGTTGATTGGCCAATAGGAAGGTTATGTTGAAACTTGCTGGAAAAAAATATTTTTAAGATGCTTGGTAAGATATTTAGGTTTTTTTCTCTTTTTTAATCATTCCTCTTCCCTAGTACTGATGTCATCAGAATTCTTTTTTTCCTTTCATCAGTAAGGGAAAATGGAACCTGTACTCAGCAGCTATAGACATGACTGCTGGTGTATTGCTTACTAGGCTGGTATATGTAGGAGGAACAATTAGATGTAAGTTCAGGATGATCATGGGAAGGGGTATGTATGTCAATTACAAGAAGGGGGCAAAAAGACTAAGGTAGACATGTAAATGGAGAAACTCAGTACCTGGCAAATGCTGTGATCCTTCCTAGGATCCTTTTCTTGCCCCCCCGTCCCCTGCCAACCCCCCCCATTTCTTTTGAATCTCCGAAAGCAGAGCAGGGTTAGTTGGTTAGGTTTTTTTCTTGTTCCTGGAGAGGACAGAGTAAAATGAAATTTTGGTCTCTTTTGAAAACAAAACAAAACAACAGACAAAAAGGCAAGAAACTGATTACACATTATGATTTGTAGGGCTAAGAAACATGGTGAGGTTCAATAACATCTGACTTGCTGCATTGTGACACAATGTTTGATTTTTCTCATTGCCTTTTTTTTCCCTTCAAATGCAAAGCTGGGATTTGTTGTTTCTGATTAAATATGTAGTGAGCTGTATGCCTTTAGGAAATTGCAAAATACTCTCCCCACACCCCCATTCCTCGTGTTCTCTGCCCAATGTGGAAGCTGTGGCTCTTTAGGGATTTACCATTTCCTCCTAGGATCACCTGTGCTGTGGCTTAAATAAAAGTTTGTTTCTTCAGCTGTCTTGCTTTTGAGTTTATCTGACTCAGGTTGACCCCTTAGTTTTATAATGAGCTAGTTTATTTGCTTGTGCAAATTGGGCTTTCTTAGACAGAAATATAACAGACTGTAAAGAGGCCAGTCTTTTGATCATTTCACCTCCGGAAGGGGGAAATCTACAATGCCTTTCTGCACTCGCTGGGCACTCTCTGGGTTGTTAATAACATTAAGTTACTGTTCCTGAACACTTTGTTTTAGGATTTTATTTTTTTTGTTAATACCATGTTGTAAAAGTCTGGTGCGTAGAAAAAAAATAATTGTTTATTTTGTCCATGCTAGAAATACTGATAAGGTTTAGAGGCTAATTGCTTTTCTATTCGCAGGACATACAGAGCCTTTGTTTAGCAACCAGTCTGATTGTTTCTAATTCTTCTTTAAATATATCTTTGTTACACATATAGTCATGCATACAGGGAAGCATGAGGCAGAATTCTGGATAAAAAGGAGTAAACAGTTTGTGAAAATGGTGCCAGTTTTTCCTCGATGGGCCTCGATCCTCTAATATAGCCCAACAAAGCTGGGAGTGATGTGCCAAAATATCTTTTTAATAAACAACAAAGGCAGTAGGAAATAATACTGGTCAGGGCTTGTTTTTCTGGCTCAGGGCCTCATTCCAACCTGTTGCAACCAGCTATTGAACGTCTATGGGGACACCCCTATACAAGAGGCCCCATGGAGGAAAGGAACTTTTATATTTCTGTTTGACTGGGATCCTTGCCAGTGGCTAAGTTCAAAGTGCAGTTTCCAGTAATTTGCTGTTACTACTCTGCATGTTTGATAGGCCAGGACAGAAGCATGCAACCTGAAGTAATATTTCCTGATTTCTGACATTTCTCAAGATATGAATGGAGGTTGCTGAGGCACTAAAACTTGGAAGGGTTTTCCTGACTCCAACACCTTTGATGCTTTCCTTTTCTCCTCTTGTGCAGCCCCCTTCCCTCCCCCCGTCTCCTCCCTTAGATCACATCCCCTGCTGTTGTCAGTTCCGTATTTGGATGACATTCATATTGATCGTTTCCCTATGCAAACACTGTGCGGCTGTTCTTATGCAACCAGAAAAATCCTATTGATTTACTGAGTGTAAGGGTTATTTAGATTGATACCCTTCTGTAGTAGTGATAATGCTTTCATGTCCCCTTAGAGTTACAGTGAACGTTTTTGGTTTTTTGGGGAGGGGGGCGCACATGAATTTCTTTTGCCCTGTTAACTGTTAAGAGGGAGGTAAGCACAGGGAGAAGCCAGCAGAATAGCTACTGTTCTCTCTAATGTTTGCAGTTGTAGGCCATGTGTATGCCATTGTGGTTATGGAAGAAGCATCCTCTATAATTAAGATTATATAAGCATTCCTATTGTAATCCTTTGTTTTCGGCTTTCCAAAACTTGCCTCTTTTGGGCTGATATTTTCCTGGCTTGCTCTCTGCCATGTCACTATTTATTTATTTTCCAAGCAGGGATACAAATGTTGGAGAGAGGTTTGATGTTTTTGAAATATAGATACAGAGTCAAAAATGAGCTTCAGGTAGAAAGTTGCCTGACTGTCAATGTCAAACAGGGGAAAAGGCTTTTGGTGAACGCTATTTTTATTAATGAATAATCTACGTTTGTGCAAAAATTAAGGCAATTGTGCTGTGTAAGGGCGGAACTGAGGCTGTGAGGGAAGCCTTAAATGCTTAAAACCCCAATTGTATTTTTTTACACCCTAAGTATGAGGACTTCCTAGATATACAGGGGTGTGTGGGTATTAGTACAGCTACCTACTGTGAAACTGTGTGCCAATTTTGCACTGGAGCTTCACTTTTTGGCTGAAACTGTCATCTCACCTCTGCTTTGAAAACCAAATAAAATTCCTTTGACTAGTATTTAGCTAGAGCTTTCAAATAAATAAGCAAGCAAATACCTTTTCTTCCAGAGCGCACTGACAGGTGTTCACACAATCCAAGCACTCATGAGGTTTTAATCATTAAACTAAACAGTTCCTTGAAAGCAGAGGAATTTGGAGTTAATTTTGATCTTTGTACTTGTGTCGATCACTTCATATCCACTACAGTGTGTCCACTGTGGTGACATACATTGAACTGCCTAAACAGCAAGCCGAAGGAAACGGAACATATTTTTGAGCTGAATGTTTCAAATACCATAATTGGTATTGCATTATTCATGATTCGTGTCCTTTTTCCGATGTTTAGTCAAAAATTCTCTAGGGGGCCGTGGGAGTAGCAAATAATCACAAGATGATCTACAATGGCAATTAATTTGCCCACGAGTGTAGTACATCACTGGTACCAGGGTGTTTGTCACGTGGCAGGCAGCTGTGTTCTACTGCCGGATGCTCAGCCTCCTCTTTAACCAGCTGCAGTGTATTGCTCTCCCTCTGTTTTGATTTTTGGCTAGAAGTATATGAGTGGAGTGGAAGGGAGAAAGCTGCAACCTGGTCTGTGATTTTTTTATTTTTTTTATTTTAATTGTGTGCAAGAATAATTCACCAAAGGCTGACTGCACAAATTTCTTAAAACCACAATCTCCGGCCGTAACAAAGCCTCTGGCTATGTTACAAGCACTGTGAAGTGATTGAAGAATGTCAAGTTGCATCATGAGACCAAACAGCAGGTAAACAAAAGGAGCATGCCATGTTCAAATGAAATAACTCCTCATAAACCTGGAGGATTGCAGTGAACTTTGTGCAGCTGTGTTGCTAAGTAGCTTCCTGGTCAGGAAAAGAACCAAAGATGTTACACTGAATATCTGTAAGGGGGTCACTACACTGAAACTGCAACCTACTTCTATTAAGGATGATATTGGGTTCACTAGATCTCATAGGAAGTTGTCAGTATATTCCTTTGTGTCTTCATTGTTGGTATGTGAAAGCAGAATAATATTCAAGAGGCCTTCTTTGGTCTCCCTAATAATTGCTCAAATGTGAACTGTACAGAGGGAGGTGGTTTTGTGCTTTGAGACCATCTGTAGAAAACAAGAAATCGTGAAAGAAGGAACGTATCCTGTTGCTCACTGTAACAATAAATGTTAAAAATGATTAAATGATCTTTAAAGTTCAGCATGAGTCTTACTCAAATAGTGAAATTTATGAGAACAGAGCAACTGTCACATGAGATCAGATCAAAGGTTATTGTGACCAAGTATCCTGTCTCCAGCAGAGGCCAGTGACAGAGGGACTGGGAAAGGGCCTGAGAAATGGGGTATATATTTTTGTAAGCCTCTGACAGAGAGCTGTATAGCAACCTCCTAGTCTGATGTTTGCATTCAAACCATTGTGCTTGATAGCGGCTGTTGGACATGTTCGTCATTCATTTCTCTGATCTCCATTTGAACTTCTGTACTTCTTTGCCTTGACCAGCACCTGTGGACGACAAGTTCCACACTGTAGTTGTTATATGAAAAAGCACTTCCCTTTGTTTCTAAATTGCTGCCAGTTTCAAAACAGGCTCCCCAGCTTCCTTTATTAGATGCAGTATATAATTCCCTTTTTTAACACAACATTCCATTCATTATTTTTTAGATGGCAATTCTGTGCTCTCTTGGCCAGTTGGCATGTCCTAATTTATTTAGTTTCTTCTTGGCCAGAAATTGTCCTCTACCTCTTACTTTCCATGTTGCCTTTTTTTGTGTGTAATCTTTTCTAGTTCTGCTGCATCCTTTGTGAGATGCACAGCATGCAGGTGAATGTAGCACTGTAATCAAAGGACCCTAATGTGTAGCCCGTGGCATGTAACCTGTAAGGTTGCTTGTATAAGCAAATGCGTGTGGACTTGAGCCAAAGGTTGTACTGATTAGCCTGAGAAGACCAGTACTAATCAGGCTTTGTGTGGTGTCAGAACAAGATAAAGCTGTACAAGTGCTCCTTGTTACATACTTTAAATTCATCATCTCTGTTCTGAGGTTACAGCTGTGATGCCAAAGCTTTGGGTAAACCGTACTTCAAGTTTCTGTATCTAAAACAGTGGGTGTCAAAAGAAAAAGATGACACCAGCCATCATGGGATGATGTAAGTCTGTGACATGCTGGTGAAGGAGGGGGAGAAAAGTTCCTAACTTGTTCAATGAAAAGCTGTTACACCCCACCAAACCCTGCAATCCACAAGCCAGGTGGTTTTTCAGGGTTTTTCATGATCCTTTTTTGTTACTTGCCTATGTGGATTTCTGCCAGTGAATGCCCTTAAAAAGCAATTTTGTAGTGTAAGATGAGGACGTACGTTTGAGACTCCTCTCAAATCACAGAGCACTGAAAGCCCCATAGACTTCAGTAACAATGATTTGCACAAGCCTTACAACACAGCAAAAAGTCAAGCAGTTCCTTTTGTGGCAGCATTACAAATCAATAATTTGAGCTTGGATTGTGCCCATGACCAGTGAAGAGCAAGGATTATCTCCTCCCTTCTCCTTGCTGTCCTGCACAGAGAATCCAGACCCATTCCCCTCAGGGAGCTGAGCAGGCGAAAGGAAGGGAGTGTCGGCCTTTTGGGAGCTGTTACAGCATTCACTCCCCCCAGGAAAGAGGAGGAAGGAATTCCGACAATTCCTTGCCAAGCTATTTCAAGGACAGAGCACTTACACCCCACCAGCTAATCAGAGCTGTTCCTGAAGGCTTTATTTTAGCATCTGGACTGCAGTAACTTTTTTAAGCCTAGTTTTGTATTGAGGATTACTGTGAATTTAGATCCAAACCATTGCTTGAGTTGCATATCCAAAATAAGCATTGTTAACAAAAGCCAAGTGCCTTATGCGTTTTATTCAGTGCTAAGAGCAGTTTGACTGCAAATATTTCATGTGCTGAAAGAAATGGAGCTGCAGTGTTTCAAGCCAATTCTGGAATTTTGAAGCATATCCTGCACGGCAAACTCTAATGCCCGTGATTATGCTAGTGATGATCAGTTTGATGCCAGTGAGACGTGGGTGCAGAAAGACACAGGACTGAGTCCTTATATGCCGACAAAAGTGCACTTTGCCATGTTTGTTTAATATTGCACTATTGGTTTTTTGAAGTGTCTTTGTGTATAATGTCTGCCTCTGTTACCTTTTAAAATTTTTTCCAGGTCTGCTACCATTCAAATAAATCATATAGCAAAGCAAGAATTTATCCTGTCTCCTCCTAAGGCATGTAGGGTTAATACTTTTGCTGCCTAAGTCATTCTAACAGTCACGGTAATAGAAAGTCTTAAGCAAAATTGCACTATATATCCCAGCAGTTACTTTGGAGAGAAATATGTGGTGAAAGGAGAAGCAAGGTAAGAAAGGAGAGAGTGGCTGTCTGAATCAAGGGAAAGAGGAGAGCACTTTGCTCTCCTCTTGCTGTGTCAGTCCAGCCTGAGTATCTGCATGAAGGAGTTTTGAGTCTTTCACTTTGTAGGAATCCATGAGCACAACAGGGTAGAACCAAGCAGGACTGAACTAGTCTGGAAGCTGAATTGCTTTGTGTGTCACAACAGTGTTTCTCTCCAGCTCTGGTTGAGCAGTCTGGCTTTATGCAGCAGATAACTACACAAACAGAAGAAAAGCTTATTTTTCCTTGCATTGCTTTTGCTTTTTAAGTTCTAGATTTTACAAGAAATGTCTTTTGTGTGTGTGTTGAACCAAAGGATTCGGAAGTGAAGGAGCAGAATATTTTTTTTCTGCAATGTGCATGCTAGTGAAAGGTGCAGAGCAATGGGTGTAGCCCATTTAATAGCTATTAAGCTGTATAGTACCTGGGTGTAGTTAAAGCTTCAATTTGCATGGGTGGCTTTTCAGCAAATACAAGGATACAAAAAGAAATGGAACAGCTCTACTGGTGTGTTGGAAGACAAGGCCCAGATAAGTAGTGTTGTTAACCAGCAGGGAGAGTGATTAATAACCAGGCGGAGAGTATCCATTCCAGGTGCAGAATCTGAGTATTGAAGCAGCACTGACCTTGGACACTTTGAGGTGACTTTTACAGTACAGTAATTAGTAAGAATGGAATATGCAGATAAATTAAGGCTAACTTAGTAATGCCTGGCTTTGTCACAACCCCATTTATTATCAAACACTCTTGTAAGTGTGTGGACATCAAACTGTAAGAGTGAAAGGATTCTGAATTGTCTCTCATTCGTTACTCCTAGGTAGAAAACAGTGTCGATGAATGTATAAATCTGTAGAGTAAGACAATAATTTGAGTTGGTGTATAACATGATATATTGTTATTGCTTGACAGGTAGAAAAATGGCAGTCAGGAGATGATTCTCAAAGCTTTTAATTGTGAATTGGGATTACAGGTGATTAAGTTCTGTGGAGACTTGATTAAATTTGCTGTTTCCTCCCTCAACACCCTGGGATAATGACGAGTTCACAATCTCAAGCTCTCTGTAATAATGGGATGAATCTATTAACTGACAAAATTATTTGCAGTAAAGTAATTGTTTAGAGCTGCATTTGCATGTTAATAGACAGACTTTGGCTGTTAATGTGGAATGAGCAGACCAGATTGCAGGGCTGCCTACGGACTCAGGGATGTGGGCTGTGTTGGTTTATAGCATTTTCACCTACACTCTGTTGGGGAGTGAGTTGTCCTTGTTTTTTTCTTTTGGAGTTGTTCTACTGTTCTGAAGTAATCAAGCATTTGGGAAGCTAAAGCGAGATAGTCTCTAGTCTGGTGTCTACGGCACTTAGCTGTCTGAAGGGACACTCCAAGTCCTTCCTCCAATGAACATTTGGAACGCAAATATTTTATATCATAGAATCATTTTGGTTGGAAAAGACCCTTGGGATCATCGAGTCCAACCATCTACCCTACTCTACAAAGTTCTCCCATCTTTCTTCTCTTGTCCTGCTGTTTATACTTCCCCTATTATCAGTCTTTTGGGATATGGAAACTGCATGGATGCAGCTGTTGGCTATACTGGGGATGTCTGCTCTACTTACCTGCTGCTGAGAAGTCTTTCTGAAAGTTGCCTGCAGCTAGATCTCCTCTTGTGATAACAGCCAATATGTTTTCTGGAGCAAGGCTTACAAGTACAGTAGGCAGAAGAAAATTTAGCCTGAAAATCCCATCAGAAGAAAGAGGAACCGAGAAAACTGGTGCCTTGGGACTTAAATTCTGAGTTTATCTGCTGATGAAAATATAGAGACATGCAGGATTAGGACTACCTGGGTTGGGATTTGAAGGCAGTTAGTGTTACCAGAGAGAGCGTGATATGTCCAAGTCTGTCTTTTGGATGTAGCTTTTTATATTAACTCCTAGAAAGATGTAATGTGTGCTAACCACACAGTTAAGCTCAGAGCATCCCTTTCCTGTTTCCCTTGGCAGCCAGTTTGTTTAACTATAGGTCATGCCAGCAGGGAAAAAACCTGAAGCAAATCAAAGCTCCTCTTCGTTTTCTAGTCTGACTTTCTTACCTGATATGTTCTGGTGCATCACTGTGGGAAGCTCAAATTCTGCCATATGCTGCAGGCTGTGATACACAGCAACCTGACTTACCCAGGCTGTGTCAGCAACAGGAACTCTGAAAATGTGGTTTCCTGAAAAACAAGTGAAAGGAGGGGAAATACGTAGTTTTTGTTTTGAAGATGGCATTATTGGAAACTCCATGAGCACTTGTGTCAAAATGCCAGTGAAGAAGCTATTTAGTCATAGGAATAGTTGCCATTTATTTACAAGGCATCTGTGCGTGAATTAGGAAAAATCCTTCAACACGTGTCAGACCGCAGAGAGATGAGTAATTCTGTGGAAATAGTGTGCATGTCAGATGTGACTTATCGCTTGTTACCCTGTATTCTGTCCTTTGTTTTTGAGTAAGACTCAAATATATGTGCTAGCAATAATTCAGTATAAACCAGCCAGTGTCTGGTATAATCCACTTGTCTCTTGCATTTCAGTAGAAGATGAAAGAATTTCTTACTAAGAAAGCATTTCCTTAACAAAATCAATTTATGAGGCAGTTTGCCAGTTGGTATTAGCTAGTAAGCACTGATTTGCATCAGGTTAGGACCTGATTTATTTACTTTTAGGTTAATAACAGCTGTCTTTAAAAATGCATTTCTGAAAATGCATAAGCACTTGTTAGTGAAACTACCCTGTGCTGTGCAGGTTGGTTGTGATTGTTGGCTTTTCCTGATTTGTTAATTCTATGCGTAGAGCATAAAGCTCTGAGTTTCAGGACCTGTGGTCTAAGGTGGGAGAGGGATCTGTAGTACATGGCTGATACGCGAGGCCAGGAACTGGAATCAAATCAATGCCACTCTTCAGGCTCTGTCTATTAATTTTAATTGCTCTTCTGTGTGATTCCCTTGCAATGCTTCATGGTTTTCCCAGTGCTTTAATGCTGAATCTTTTACTACCTGGACGAGTCCATGAGCAACCTGATCTAACTGGACCTATTTGGAGCTGGGAGCTGGGCTAGATGATCTCCAGGGGTCCTTTCCAATGTACACTAATCTATGAAAAGTAAAAGATGCTTTTAGGGATGATAGATGAGTGATAAAAGGGTCAGCTGTGGAGCTGGAGAAGCCACAAGTGCTCCATTTTACCCAACGATAACCACCGTTATTTTCCTGTATTTGTTTCCATCTTCTTGCAGTAAATTTAATTACCATTGTGCAGGACTCTTTCACAAGGGCCCTGCTAGGAAATTATCTACAAAGGACTGAGGATGGAATTTCTGGCTGGCAATTTGTGTAAAGTCAACCTTTCTTGACATCGGTTCTAATTAAATTGATGTAAGCTCTGTATCTAAGTGCATGTAGTTTAAATACAGGCGGAAAGTAAATGTATGTCATGCAAAATGATGGATATTTGCAGAGAGCTTTAACATGATGTGATGCAGCTTCTGTGAGCAGAGAAACATTTGGAGATGCCAGCAAGTAGAAATCAGAGTATAGGTTACAATTTTTTTTTTTTCTGTAAGCAGACAGAACAGCCAGGGAAGATAAAATACTTAAGAGATCTTGTCCCCACTGAAGATACTGACAGGCTGAGGGACCACAGCAGCCCTTGCTGCCCAATGTGTTTCTGCAGGGATTTCAAACTAGCCAGGGAAGCAGTGACTCTGCATGATTTGAAAGAAAGAGGCAGAGAGTCCAGTCCTGTTTGTAGTGAGATAATTTGATTTCTTCATTATCTGTCAGTGTAGTTGCAGCCCACAGAGCAGTTGTGGGGCAGCTTAGTGCCCAGTTCTTCCCTGGACTTGCATTGCTGGGAATCGGTCAGCTAATTGTAGAGAGGAAGTGTTTACCCTGGGCCTCTATTAAATCTCTTTGCTTTGAGCTCCCTTCTAACGTAGGTGGCTAATGTTGGGCATGCCATTTTGACAGGCAAAAAGGGTGAAAATGTACATATTGAACATGTACAGGTATGCATTAAATGCAGACCAGAATAGCACAAGTACTGTAAAAGCTCAGCTGGGAGTTTTGCATCACAAGCCAAAATTTCATGGTCCTTCAGTGTTATGCTTATGCATGGATTATTCACAGTGCTTTGTTGAATCAGTGTTGCAGACACCTGAAATGGTGGATTTTCATAAAAATGTGTGCAGAGTAAATTTAGTAATTCATAAATGAAGGACTTTGACATAATATAAGCATTCTTGTACACTCATGAATGCTTCTGCATACTTGGGGTTACAAGTGTGCCTGTTCCTAAAGAATATATTTGGTAACAGAAGTATAGATGTGCAAGGATAGCTGTTTAGTTCCTGAAGCTAGTGTGTATAATATCAGTCTTCTGAAGTAAATGTGTAGGGTCTGTTTGTTTCATAGCTCTCTTGTAGCATAAATTTCAAGCTCAGTACTACGCTGTTCACCAAAATGTCTGAATCCTACATCATGCTTTGCACAAAGCCCCTGTACAAGCACAGCACTTAAAAGTTTTACCTGCAGAAAAGCTTCCTGTTCAGACTTTGTCAACAGATGCATGAAGCGCAAGAATTACTGTTGACAGTGAACACTTTATTATGGGGCAAAAGATCCTCTTAAGAATGTAAGGTCAGCAGTCTGAGTGTGAAGAATTTCTTATGCACATCAACACACAAATGTTTGATGCCTAATCCTTTAATATGATTTTTATGGATTGATTTCAACAGGAATTCAAGGACAAATCTTCAGTAGCTGAACAGTCTTCTAGCAGCAAGCTGGCTTTGCTGAAATTCGTGCTCAAAAATTATCTTATTCTAGCTATTTTCTTAATTTTTGACTGCCATATGCCAGCAACCCAGTCCTGTATCTCATTCTTTAGTTTTTACTAGTCCTTATGCCTATTGACCTTTTTGAGTATTTTGCTAAATGAAGTATTTCTATTTACAGAGAAACTATATAAAATGGTTTTAAACATTCTAATGGAGATGTCTTTAATGCTTCATTTATGGCACTGTACTTGGATATTTGCAAATTATTGGAAAGTTACAAAAAGCTTGGTGAGAAAGGATAGTTCTACCTCTCCAAATGCTTCTTTGCTGTTAAATTTACATCTCTTTCAGAAGCTATTGAATATCCCAGAGCATTTCCCTAAGAGCAGTGTGAGAATGAAGAACTATAAAGTTTCACTCTGACTCAGTGAAGACAGCAAAGCTGTGCTATCAAACTTAAGTTTGAGTGGATATGGAGTCACGAGTGTGTGAATGCCTACATATCTGTATACTGCAGTGACTTAGAATGGTTTGGGTTCAGAAGCACAATTTGCTGTTATTTTGTGTTAATTTTATTGTAAGTTCATGGGTAATTTCCAGCAGACATTTCCTAGTATAAACATATTTTCTCATCCATGTGTTTTTAGTTGTAGAAACTAAGCTAAGAAATTAAACAAGCTAAGTTCTTGAAGTAAAGCATGATAGTTTATGAGGATGATCTTTCCTTAGATGTTGAGTGAATGTCAGGGAAAGCATGAAAATAAATAGTGTCTGTTAAATGAAATGGAATCAAAGACATTACAGTTTTGTAAACTTTGGAAAAAAAACCAACAAACAAAACCCCTGCCTAGACACAACTTTTTAGTGTAACTTAGTTTGTGATGCATGCTTTCAGTAAGATGTGGCTGTAAATCTCCTTTAGGAACTACTCAGTAGATTTTACTTCATCCGGTATTGGTAGTGTGAAACTTCAGTGTTGCTTAACGTGAGATTCCTATAACATGATTAAGAATTTTTTGTTAGTTTTTCATTTTGCCAAAAGGGACCTCTATAATTGCAATTATTAATTGAAAATAGAAAAATTGTTTCAAATATTTGTGATTAAGATACTAAACCAAGCTAGCTATCAGCACCTGAGTAACATCTGAGGTATTGTGTCATGTGTGCAGTGTTTTTTTTCTGCTGTGACATGAACTACACTGAGAGATTGAAGTTAACCCCAAAGATTTTGCTTGGTGGGATATTCTGGGACCCTGGTGTCTGTCTCAGGACAGCAAAAACAACATGCAGATGTCTCTATCATACGCCTTAGTCTGAGCTGACAACATTTCATTGCTGTAGGATTTGTCAGTCTTGTAAAGCTATTACTGATTTAGAACATAATTTCCATTGTTTGTGTGCTCAACAGATGATTTGTTTTCAGCTGGATTAGGTGACTGCTCTTGCATGGCAAATTGTTATTTGTTTGAAAGTAAACCCTTAGTCCTTCAGTAATTTCTCTGTGAGAATCTGTCCCGAATGTCTATAGAGCTCTGGCTTGCTATCCTGACGCTTAGTCATCCTTCCTTTCGAAAAATCATCTTTTAGCTATAAGTCTGTCCAAAGTTTTCTAAGCTGTCGCTACTTTTTTGTTTTGTGTTATAATATCTTTCTCCTGTATCTGATTTTTATGTGGAGCATAGCCCATCTCTAAACTGTCATGTAGTTTGTAGTGAGCTTGGGAAAAAGAGGAATCTGAAAGCTACTAAAACCATCAAGTGTTTCAAAACCAGCTGTTGCCAGAAATAAAGACACCTCTTAGTTTAAGTGATGGCTAAACTTTTTCCAGCTGTTGCTTTTATCAAAGAATTTTAATTTGGAAGGAAGTGAAGGCCTTTCACTGTACTGTTTTTTCCTCCACCTGAGGTACTGCTTTAGTTCATTGCACTCCAGATACGCACTAATCTCTCTGAGCAGAGGAGATGGACACAAGTTTTTGTTTAGTGTGTGAGTTCTGCCTGATCCACCCTGTTTATGGTGACTTGCCTGTTCAAGGACAGTGAACCTGTTAGAGATTGCCTGTTTTACTTGAGCCCGGAGGTCTTCTTGTTCCTGGGACTAAGTGTGTGTTTGAGACATAACCTGAATCTATATGAAGGTTAGATTCTGGGCTCAAACTGGCTTCCACTTTCCCTTTGTTTCTCCTTAGAGGCAATCTAGGTAAATAGTCTGGATATGAGCCTTAACATACTCCGACAGGTCCCAGATCTGGATGGTTTGAGGGCAAAGAGGGAATGTCAAGACTGGAAAGCATGCCAGGGTATCACCAGCAGGGATCTGGGCAAGACCTTAGAAGACCTGTTACCTACAAAGTATCTTAAGAGATTTCATCTCCTTAATATCTCAAGTTTCTTGAGTTTGTTTTATTGCAAACCTTCTGGTCATTTTACGTTGTGTTGTAAAGATTATGCCATGGATTCTCCATGTTATTCCCTGGAAGATATGGGCAATTCCCAGGAGAGGAGAGATCTTACAACATACTTTCTGTAACTCAAAATGAATTGAGGTTTCTTTATTGGGACTTATTCACCACTGTAAATTCTGAACATTGCCTATATTTCTGCTAATGCCTGGGACTTTACTATCATTGCTGATACTGCATTTCTGGCGCTGTATTGGCTTGAATACCTGAGTGCAAAATAAAATAAGTGTTCAGTTTGTTGATTATATTTCCAGAAAATGTTTATTATGCTGAATTATATTGCAGCCTGTTTGAAAATCTGAGCTTTATGCAAAAGTTATTCCAGTTTTTTTCTTCTGTAGGTGAGAATATTTAACAATATGGGAAAAAAGTAGAGAATGAGCTTGTGGTTTGGCTTTTTTCTTTTTTCTTTTTAAACATGGATTTTTATTTTTTTTTAAAAATGTGTGGATGATCCAACAGAACAGAGAAGAAAGCAGCACAAATAAGTATATGCAGTGGCTATGAAGTACATGGCTTGAAAGGTCCATTTTATTTTCAGCTTCCCTTAGACCTATTTGTGACCATTAGGCCTGTGTTAAAACGTATTTTTATTCTATAATCTAGGGGCAGAAAATGACACCAGCAAAACTTTCAGGTAGTCTATTTTAGTAGCAGCTGCAGGAATCAAAGGCATTCAGTGCCTTTCCTGCAAGGAAAGGGTTATCTATCCTCTTAAATGTGAGAGCACACCCTGCTCTAGCCTGCAGGCACACAGATAATAATAGCATGGAAGGATGGCAGCCTGCGCTCTGGAACGGTTTATGAGGAGGAAGTCCGCAATTACATATTTCTGGGCAAACATTAACCAAGACTGAAGCCTAGCTTCGAAGGAAAACAACAGACTGGAACCTCCAGTAATATAGCTGTTATGTGGACTGAAACAGCAGTCAAGCATTCGTGTAGCATTAAAAGCAAAGTAAGAATAGCCTGACAACAAAGCAAAAGGCGTGATAATATTAGCATATCCTGGTGTGCACTTGCAGAAAGTATCTCTTTCCTGACCCAGCCCTCCAGTGATATTGGAAAGAGCAAGATTTTTTTTTTTTAAAGTACTCTGTAGCTTTGTGAAAACAGACCTAAGCCAAAGTAATGGAACTATTGTTTGCTGTGCTCATGGCCTAATCCATTTATATCGTTGGTTTCAGAGCTTACTACGCCACACTGAAGTTTCTCCTTTAGAAAACACAAGTTACTTTGGGTATCTCTCAATCACTGCGGTTGCCATGCTAGAAACAATTGCTATTCTGTGCTGTGGTTTTGTTAAGTAGCAGCCTTATTTCAAGCTTTGTGTGCTAAACTCGGATATGCCCATTCTATTATAGATTCTGTGTACCTAAAAATGGAATTGTTACACTAAAATTAAGTAGACAGCCAAATGATACATACACACTTCCTCTCCTTTGTGTGTTTTTTTTTTTTTAACCACAATTACTGCAAAGAAGCTATCCACTCATTACTGAAAGCTCTGGGGAAAAGGAGGAGTGACAGAGTATAGACCAATACAGGAGGGGAGCATTAGTATAAAGAGACTCTTGCTGTGGCAAGCATAATATGTAAATTCCAAAGTTAAGCACTTTGGAAAAAGTCCAAAAGATGAAGATACATACATTACTGGTGCTTGGGGGAAGGTAGGGAATCTTAAATGTCTCCATAGAGAATGTTTACTTGGCTTTTTTTTTTTTTCCCTACCTTTATTTAAAGGGCAAGATGGCTATGACTGAGAAACCTTATACTTGGATTAGACTACTGGAATCAGATTTAATGTTAAAAGTTAGCATTTATTCTGGGTTTAGCTGGGCTAAAATAGACTAGATATTTCAGGAGATGAGTTTAGTGTCCTAACATCATTCATAGCTAGGGCAGACACATACCTACCCACTCCTGCTTGTAACACCCCATAGCCCTTAGGAAAGCTAAAGTGGAGTGAAGTTACTGACTCAGCTGACTTCATTGTGGAGAGTTGTTCCTGCCCTAGTGCCTTCCCAATTAGTACTGATTAGTAGTCATGCTGCAACCAATACTCCACAGTGAGATTGAATTGGAAAATGCAGTCTTGGGGACTTTGTTGTGAGGTTCCTTAATTTTTTAATGATGTGTCTATGTAAGCTTTTATAGGTTGGTATTGTTATCTGCTGAATGGCTGCAAATTTGAATATTCAAGTCATATTTTTTTGCCTGCTTAAAAGTTACTCATCACATTATCATTCATAATCATCTTCACATGTGACAGGATGGGCTCGTCAGATCCCAGAGAGATAAAGCTGAATTTGTCAGCTCCTAGGGGGCCAAAGTAAGCATCCTTCTGACTAACAGTCTTTGAGGACAGTGTTGGGAGTGGTGTGAATTTGGAGTTACGTGCTGTTGAGTGGCACAGAAAATATGGTTGTGTAAGTGTGGTTAGTGGTTAATGATCTCTCTTTTTCCCATTCTCTCTCTGCCTTCTGTGCTTCTTTCTCTGTATGTGAGAGCAGGAAGGAGGATTTGGATGGAGCAATGCAAGCTCTTCATCTTTTCTTAACTGAATCAATATTGTTGATGTCTAGATGTCATCTTTGGTCTTCTCTAAAGGACCATCAAGACATGAAAGATGTTTTCTGATATTGTAGTGTTGACGGTGGGACTTTAACATTTTCCTGCCCACTGGGAGTTCTGCCTGATGGCTCTTCTCCTATCTTTGCTTACATCAAAACATGAGATTGCTCAGGTGTTTTCCTGCCCCTTTAAAAGAGGAACTTCCCATGAAGAATCTGTTTACAATCTGGTGGTCCCTATACTCAGCTGACCCCACCAGCCCAAATGAAATGCAAAGATTTGATCAGGGCTTCCAAAAGGAGAGTGAGTGAGCCCTGAACTTAGTGTCTGATTTTTATGGTCTTTATGCTGGCAGTCAGGGTTGATTATAAAGGTGAATTAAACAGATCTTCAACAGATGCAGTTGAACAACACCTTGCAACTGAAACAAAACACTAAGAATTGCATGAAATCGTACCAGTGGCAGTGAACATTGTCCTAGAGAATCTCATTTTGACTCCCTAATGCATTGCTTCAGAGCACAAGCCCCTGCAACACTGGGTGTGAGAGCGAGCCTTGTGTAGGCAGTGTAGTGTTGACAAGTGCCTTGTACCATCTGCCTCCTTCCTCCACAAATCCATCAGCATCCATGCAGCAGCTTGTACTTGGTAAGAACACTGAAAGGAGATGTGATTTGGATTTAATCATTAGCAAATGTCCCTTGATTGTTTCTCAGTTGCCCATCTGAGTTTAATTCCAAGAGAAGGAAACTCTGATGTATTCCTGCCTTCAGGTATAATTACTTCAAGACAGATTGACCGTTTAAGCACACACAACACTGCTTAGCATTAATTAGAGTAAATTGGCAGAATTTATATGACTGGTAGTTTTGGGGACTGTCAGATGCATGAAAGTATATTTTGCATATCATTTCCTGCTGAGGCTAAGGCCAAGGTACCAGCTGAAAGGCTTGTAATTAGGATAAAACCACTTTGTAAATTTAACCCTATTTCCATTAGGAGCAGAATGGCACTAGCTGGGAAAACAGTGATGCTCTGGGAAGAGAAAAGCATTTGAAATGGAATGGGAAAAAAGAAGCTGCTGGAGACTGTGCTATATCACAGGAAAGTGTTATTGCCAAATTGAAATATTTGTAGACAGGCACAGGTGATTTGTGTGTAAGTAAGAGTTATAAAGTTAATTTTTTGGAAGGTTGTTCTGGTATATCATGTATCTTCAGTGTTGATAATAACTGAGATTAAAAAGAAAAGGAGATTTGGCTGGATGACCTGTCACAACAGGTCCTAATGCACTGATTCAGAATACCTTGGAATAATATTAGGCTTTGCTGTATCTATTTGTGACTTGACTCTCAGAAGGAACTTTCCTTTCTGCTAACAGCAGTGCAAGCAATGAGTGCTTAGTACACAAAAAAAATCCCAAATCATTGACCGAATAGTAATTGAAGATCAGGAGTGCTGTTCCCTTCTGTCCTGAGCACTGAGAGACGGTGCTCAGAGAAACCTGAAGGGAAGAGTCTCCCCGTTGCTGTGCCCTAGACCTCTTAGTTAGAGAAGGACTTTCCTGAACCACTAACAGGGAGCTGCGTGGTGCTGAGCACCTGCTGATGTTGGTGCATGTTGACAGTGTTCTTTGGAAGTAGTTTACAGTCTGTCTCTTCTTGGCAGCCGGTGAATCTCCATTCAAAAAGTTGTGGAAGATGAATGGACCTCAGTTTCCCAAAGAAAGGGAATAGCTGACCGGAGGTTCAAATCCGATGAACTCATTGGCACTGGGTTTTCTAACTGATCTCTGTTTGATGTTGGGAGCTTTTACTGACAGTATTCCCTGAAAAATTTGTGAATTAGCAAGAGTTGTTGGCAGCTGAATTTTTTTCTGTAACGGCCCAAAATTTATTAGTTTTTGTTTTATTGATCAGCGTATGAGAGGTGGCAATATCACCCTGCTGATTCAAAGTTTGGTGTAAAAGCATTGTGAAAGTGGCTTTGAATCTCATCTACAGGGGGGTCAGGATGGCACGTGAGTCTGTTCACCTGAGAGTGCTGCAAATACAGTGGGCCTAGCATACTTAACTGTTCTGCTTTCTGTTTTCTTCATAGTTTGTTCTGGGCCTGATATCTGCAAAGAAAGTGGAGGAGTTGCGGTCTTTAACACTTGGGTCCCAGTGCTTAAGTTGCTGAACAGCTCAGTGTTTTTCCAAGAGGAATGCTATTTCCATGTCAGCCATACAGGCTTGGACACAACTTTCCTTTAATTTGTTCCAAGTGTGCCACTATCCAAACGTGATCTACCCAGATCTAATAGTTCTTTGAACCTGTTTTCTCTAGTGAAGGTGATGGAGTCCATATGTGGATATAGGTGGATATCTTGTGTTAATCATGAGAGAGGCTAGTCTGGGCACCCCTTGTTTCTTACTGCTTTCATGGGATTTTTGGCTCTGTGACCTAGTATGAATATAGTTGACAAGATCTACATCTGCTGATGAATTAAGAGCTTGCTGTCAGCACCCATTCTTTCAGTGCAGTGTCAGTATTTCAGGTTTCAGTCAGCCTAATCTCTCTGCATTCGGAAACAGAGTCCTGCATCCCTGAAAACTAGTCACAGCAGAAATTATTTTGATCTTTTTTCCCAACATCATGCATTAACAACATGGTGGCAGGAATAAGGTTAGAAAGTTTGAGGAAAATCTCTACGAATTCATCGCTGTTCATTTTTTCCTGTCTTTTAATACAAACATTGCAATAACATTTTTGTGATAAGAACCAGTTTTTCTGAAGTCATGTGTTCCAGGCTTAAGTGAAGTGGCAGAAATAATGATGAGTAAAGAGTATTTGGTCCAGCAGAGGAATGGTGGCCTTCTTGGTGATTCAGTTGTGCATTTGTTTCTAAGCCCAGCACAGATGTTTTTTTCCTGTTGCTTTTATTTTTAGCAGGATGCTGGGGATGCAAAACAAATACGAAATATTTAGGACGGCAGTTTGCACTGTGACTAATCTGTCTTCTACGAAGTTAATAATCCTCCCAAATACTTTTATGAGGAAAGTCATAGACTTGTATTTTTTACTGCATGGCACGTCACAACCTAGAAAGTTACTTTACGGCTGCTAATAACTCCCTGAATTCTCCTTTTCGGGGAGCCTTTCCTCAGGAGAGCCATTATCGTTAATCTGGTTAAATCTAGATGTTTTCCCTTCTTTTCTTATATTGTTTGTTCTGCTTTGAGGTAGTTACAGTTCATTTATGTCTAGTGAAGGAACAAGTGGTATTTGCCACAGTCAGCTGCAAGGGCTCATGGGTGGCCATTTGCATAGGCCTTGTTACAAAGGCAGACCACATCCTGGCGAGGACAAAGTGCTGTCTGATGCACAGCCTGCATACACCAGTGCCTCCTTGGAGAAGAGCCAGGATGTGGGCAGGCTTTGTAAGAAGGCACTGTTTTAGTCTGTGTGGAAGTTGAAGGAAGGGATAAACCAACTAAATTAATCTTTCTTTCCATTCTCTGGCAGAGCTTCCACCAGTCAAAATATGCATATGATTCACTACAGTATAAGTTTTTCCTGTGCTTTTTGTTTGCTGTCATCTAGGAGAAGAGCAGTGTGTGTCATTCACTCAGCTGCATTTCGCCTGAAGCAGTAAATATTTAGAGAAGATTGAAGACCCCAATATATTGCAAAGATATTCTTGCCCCATATTTAAGAGATGTCTTTGCAACCAAGTGATAAATACGATGTGTTCATCATCTTCCATCTAACAAGTTAAAAAACCCTCCACCTATACAGCATAAATATTAGGAGTTAATCTTCAAGTTCTTACTGAATGGGTAGGTAAACATCTGTATTCTTGTCAGCTATGTCTGACTCACATAATAGAAAACCTGAGCTTGTGGAGAAGAGGGTAATGATGCTGGTGTAGTACAAGTAGAAATCATTATCATCTGCTGGCAAAATGAATCCACAGAGTGTTCAGTAATTTGTCTTAAGTTATATCTGGTGGCAGAGTTGGAGATAGTATCCCATATTTCCTGATTTTGAGTGTGTTAAAAAATATCAGCAAAAAACCTGTTGTTCATTTAAGTAACATTATAAAATATGAACTCAGTGGAATGCTGAATACAATTTTGGGTGATTTTTAAAAGGAGTGGGACTGCATAGGCTTTGGGCTTTTTTTAAGCCTCGCATCGCATTTCTTAGTTGAGAGGATTATCATGTGGCTGCAGGGTTTTAATAAACCTTTTTGCAGCTAAAATAAAATGTTGAGGTTTGATGGGAAAGCGGATTGAAGTGGAACATTGGTTACATCAGTAAATGTGCCTTATTCTCAATTGGCAGTGGTGAGTGTGAGTCAGTATGTTTGTTTCAGCCTCTAAAAATACCATATGTCTTTATAATTCCAAACAAGTCCTTACGATGGACAGAAGCAGTGCTCTTTATTGCTTAAATATGGCACAGTGTCTACTGTGAATTGAGTATCTTTGAAAACAAAGTAGCCAACATCCTGATTGACTGCTGTTTTGCTGCTCTGTACCTAATCAAAAAGAGTGAACTTACAAAGGTGTAAAACTTCAGTTGGCTGTGGGGAAGCAGGTCCTCTGCCTTATATTTGCAGATGCTGGAGACTAAAGTCAGTCCTGGCATAAACAGGTGAGTTTTCCATTCAAGCTGATGGGAGTTGTCCCCATCTGTGCCAAGAATGAACTCTTTCAAAATGCAGTTGTGGGTGAACTCCTCAAAGATTTTGTTTATCCAGCTTTAGGTAAACACGTTTTCCTAAAAACTACTGTGTGAGCCTGGCTTTACCATATGATTCAGTATCAAAACTATGTGAAATTACCCATTTTCCTTTGGATGTCATGTTTTTGACCTGAGAATTATTCTGAGGCTTTTAGCTTACTTGAATTTTAAGTTGAGCAAAAATGGAGTGTGCAACAATTTTGTTCAAACCAACAAAAGTGCTTGGGGAAAATACCTATCTCCTAGAATAATTGCTGGGATCCCCATTGGTTTAAGACATTTAAAAGTAGACAAATACATTGTATGGGACTCTCTTGTTCTTCACCAACTTCTTTCAAACCTATTCCTGGACAAACCTGGAAACCTGGAAAGGAGGCAGATTATGTGTTCTATTGGGAATGGAACAGCTATTCACTGATAGGATTCAAATCCAGTCACCTTGAAATCTTGGAGACCATTTGCTGGTATATATTCTGGTAGAAACTACCATAAGTCAGGGTGGACATCAAGTATGTGTTTTTCTGCTCCACTGATCTGTGAGTGAGAATTGTGTAAATAAGCTGATAGAATTTAGAGTCCACATACAATACTTACCATGTCAAATAAATTTCTTCCTGTAGTTGTTGAACCTTCTCTCTCCCAGATAGTTCCAAATCAGGCTAACCATATTTACTTTCAGAGATATGTGATGAGCATAATCAGGTGCATAAAATTTGACTTTAGTCTTACAATGTAAACTTCCAGGACAGTCTCAGAGAAATTTCATAATGGGTTTACTTATGCTTTAACCACAAACCTTATTGTGGGTGTTCTGTTCATCTTAGATGGTGAATGTGGGAACATCTGGAAGAAAAAGTGCAAATAATTTTTCTTGTAGTATGTTGCTTCATTATGCCATTTCCATTCCTTCAGAATGCTCCTTGTAGCACCTCATTTTTCTGATGGTTGAACACCAGTAAGAACAGGTGCTGTGGAGACGATTGTTGTGTTCTCTGCCAGCTCTTCATTAATCTCTAGTTGCACAGAGTGCGTGTCCTATGCAACGTGCAACATTATTATTGCCTTTTTCTAGTGTCATACTTGAAAATTGTCATGTGGTCAGATACTTAGCAGACACTTGACATCAGATAAGACTCATGAGATGATTAGAGGCTAAAAACCTAACCTCTTCCCTCTGTCCTGTCTTGTAGCGTGGCCTTTTCAGGATGGTGTTGGCTTTTTTTTTTGGTTGGGTTTTTTTTGCTTTGTTTTTTGGGGTTTTGTTGTCGTTTTTGTTTTTTAAATTAAAAACATGGATATAGAAAGTACTAAAGCTTTACTAGAGTTGCATGTGAAGGAGCAAACTATTGTTACTTTGTGTAGGAGAAATCTGCTCAGTGAGCCGATATATGGGTTCCTATGTCAGCTGATACTACACTTGTTAAAGCCTATTACTATAGGCCTGCCTTTCCTCCTGTTCTTGTCACTTGAAAAGCTCTAAAGCCATCACTCTATTTATCTGGTTTTAGAGAGAATGGGAAGAGCTGTTTCAAATCCCCAGGAAACACGATGAACAAAGGATATGAATTGCTAGGTCAGACCAATGGCTTATCTTTTCTCCTAGCTGCTCTCAGCCTTTGGCCTTTATCAGAGCTTCAGACAACAGTGGTATTTCTTGCCAGGTATCTATCTGACTGAGAGGCTACAATGAGCGTCTGGCTGTTTCTTTCCTCTGGCCTAAAAGGACAGTTGTTTTATACCTCGAAGCATGATTATTTTCTTAAAAGGGGCTTTATGTCTTCAAAAGCATTGGCTTTGTTCATTCAACAATAAATGTGGCTTGTACCCAAGGCTTTATTCCAAATGTTTGCCTTGATGTGCTGGCTGCATTACAGCAAACATGCAAAAGAGGCCTGAAGATGTGACTTGAAAACAGAATTAACTTCCCTGCAGAAGTAACTGTTAACAGCACAGGATCATACAGCTTATAATAAGGAGTAGCAGGGACCATGGAGCTTTTTTGTATTTTAGGTAGACTCTTTTCTCAGTTCTGGCCGCGTAGGATTTCATTTTGCCTGTTGTGGTTTTTTTTCCCTAGCAAAAACTCTTTTCTGTTTTTGATTGAGAAAAAGAGAGGGAGAAAGTGACACCTGGGGATTTTTCTCTTTTGTTCTTCCTTCTCCAGAGAAGAAAGGATCACAGAGTTGAAAATTGAGGACAGAATATTTGAAAACCAGGCTCAGAAAATTTTCATTATTTGAAAACTGAAGTGAAAAGCATAGTTTAAAAAACCATTATTTTTGGTTAATGGTTCTTATTAACGGTTAATGGTTCTGTGCGTAGGAGATATTACTGGAGCACTTGTGAAAAACAAATATTTGCTACAATACTTAGTAAGGCAAAAAAACCCAAACCAAAACAAGATGAGAAATGTTATTCTTTCTTTCTTTAGATTTTTCCATTATCTTCTCTGCCTATTTTTAGGGGAGATTTATAGTGGTGTGCCTTATGAGTGGCAGGCTCCTCAGCATTTCCAGTGTCAGAAACTAGTGTATGTCGGTGAGATACACTTGCAGGAATAAGGTTTTCTATTTTTAGAGAGCATGAATTCTGAAGCCATGGGTCTGCATGTAGAAGGCTTGTCCATGCCATGGAAGAGGATGATATTCCTGGATTATATGCTGTAGGAATCCTTACAGTGCTTGGGCTGGTTTGGGCGGGATTCCTTCCAGGGTTCTCTGGAAAGTGTAAATCAGAAGGATAGCACTGACATTCCTACCAAGAATGAAGCATGTGCTCTGCTGCAGAGCAAGGGTGAGATCATGACCTTTCCCTCTCTGTCCTTTTGCAGGCAGCAAGTGCCTGCTTTCCTATGCCTGCTTTCCAGGACATGAGACTGAAGATGTTAGTTGATTTGCCAGGGTTTTATTCTGTGTGTGTGCATGCATGTGTTAGGAGGGTCTCATTAATTGTCTATTATTTGTGTATTCTCTAGTAATCTAGTTTTTTGGGACCTGGATTATCCATTTCTGGTTTACAGGCCAAGTTGCTTAATGCAGAGTGAACGAAATAGAGGTCTTCAAGAATCTTTCTGTCCTCCTGTGGTCAAAAGACTGGGTTTCCTTTCAGAGATCTTTTGAGCCTTTTTGAAAGGGGCTTTCTATGTCTTCAAGTTCAACCTTATTCTCTGATTCATTTTGAATCTGTTAAACGGGGATATTAATTCTTTGGTATAGGAGGACTAAATTAGGTGGTATATATGTACCTCACTTTTACTACACAAAAGCCTCTAGAGGAAAAGGTACATTGTTCAGCTGCTGTGCACAGTAACAGAAGATAATCCATTGAACAGATGCAGTGGTGACTGGTTTCTGTGCTGAGCGCAGATGGCAGAATTTCCTCCCATGTAAGGGGTCTGCACGGTTGCTTTGCTTCACTTCAGTCCCACTTAAAGGCTATTTTCTGTGCTTAAGTAGGACTTAAGTACTGCAGTTCCTTCTGGCACAACATTACGGAGGATTATGGGTAAATCTTCAGAAGTGCCAGAAGTGCCATGGCAGAAATACCGTGCTTTGATGCTTCTGGCGGATTTAGTTTTAGTCTTATGAGATCTTTCTTGCTGTGTTGAAAATTAGTGGAATTTTTTCTTCAAAATTATGGTAGCATGTCTGAAGTGTTTCTGTGCTGTCTCATTTCTTTCTCTGTCTTCATTTAATGTGTCACCTCAACCAAGTTTCTAATGGAGGAACTTGGTTGTTATTTGATGGTTTCAGTTATTTGTTTCTCTGTCATGGATTTGGAGCTAAGAAAATAACTTCTCTGTGTTATCCTCTGATGCGTCTTGCAGAGTCACCTTTCTAGCACTTCAAACAGGGATGCACCTGCAAATGTCTGGTTGCTTTAAGATACTTCAGAGGCTGCGTTTAGCTGTCTGGTTAAAAAACTCCTGAATCTTGAGTTTTCAGGCTCTCAATTGCCATGTCCTGATGAACTTGGTAGCATCTAGACGTACAGCTTTAGCCTACCTTATTGTTGTCTTAAATCTTTTGTTACTTATTGATTCCATCACATAGCCTGCATGGCAGGGGGTGGTAGTGGTGAAATCATGAGCTGTTAAGCATGCAGTCTTGCAAAAGCTCTTGGCTTGTAGTTTCCTCCCTTCAGTAGCAGTAAAACGCTGCTGACTCGCATACCATGGATACCTGTCTATCCACTTAAAGCAACCAGATAGTGTGCTTTATGGGTACAAGGGTCAACTGGACACGTTCATGAAAGAGAAATTAATTGAGGGTGACTAAATAGATAAAAAGAAGTCTGGCACAGGAAGTCTCTGATCCTCAAGTGGTTAGATGCTGGGAGACTGCCAGTGAGGTATTGTATGTGTTCACCCAGTTCTTCTACTCTTTCTTAGATACCTGCTCTCTGCTACTATTTGGGGACAGGCAGTTGGGGTAGATGTTTTATTCTGAGACAGCATGGTAGCTCTTATATCCCTCTCCAAAACAGAAAATATTACTGTATGGGCACCTGCTTTAAGCAGCTGAGACCCTGTAACTGTAGAAGGATCAAGATGCAAATCTGAAGGACCTGATCCTGATGTGCTTTATTTTCAAAGCTTGCTGTCTCTCAAACTTAAAAATATCAAAGGTTTCAGCTGCTTGTGGGCCTCCTGTTCTCTCTGATGAGGTCAGAAAGGGGAAATGATAAAATTTACATAGTCGTGTAGTTGGAAAAATTACTAAATCTTTTTCCTTAATTCCTACTCCCATTGCCTAGGTTTTAGCCTAGTTGTTGCAATCCAGACCTAACTCCTGGCTGGACAGATCTGTAGGAAGTTGCTTGTGTCATTTTCCAAGAATGCCATGTCCATATAAATTAAACCCATTCTTCCTGTTCACTGAGTAGGTGCACCCTAAAGCCAAAGGACTTGTACACATTTCCACAGCTGTCAATAAGAGGACACCACGGCCCCTGTGTCCTGGTTAAATGTTAACAATCTGCTTCTAACAATGTATATCCAGGGTAGTATGCAGTTACTAGTGACTGTAAGTTTAGCACACTCTAACTGGCAATATTAACATGCCTTGGCATGCTTTCAAATGTCTGTTTCGCCCCCTTACAGTTTGCTTTGCAAGCTCCCTGTATTTGCGTAGTCTTATATAGATTGGTGGTAGTTTCGTAGGGTTAAATCTTTTCACTGTGAATTTGCCTTTATTGTGTTAAAATTTTTTGAAGCAGATATATTGTTTGCTTTTGTCCTTAAAATTCAAACAATGTTAGGCTCCAATCTTACGCCAAATGAACAGTCTATCTTATGGGAGGCTTACATTTCTGAGGCAATTGTGCTGGTTTAACTATTCCTATGCTGTTTGCTGTGACTCGGAAGTGTAAATGCCCAGTGAGCTCATGTTGCCTTTTGAATCCCAACATGTTAATTTACTACCTACTTAGGTGCTTAATTAACACAGTAACTAAATAACTGGGCTGCAAGTAAGTTGTGTCCGAGTTGGCACCCTATCAGGAATATGAGCGGGCACTGTTAGTAGCAGCAAGCAAAACATTTCTGATGGAGAGAGGGTTTTCTGTCTGAGTTAATGAAGCCTGCAACAAAGTCAGCAAATTTGCCTGCGTGGCTGGCAGCTCCCCGATAGTGAGTGCAGGTAAGAGCAGGAGCTGTTAAACACGTAAGTGATTACTCTGCCTCCATACCTGCCAACTGTGGAGTTAAAGGAGCATAGGGTGAATGCCTGCACCATGCTGCTGTGGCACCACACTGCTGCTGGGCTCGTCAGTTCTTTAGACTCTGGGCCGGGTTGCCTGGCTGCTTCTGCACCATTCAGAGGCTCCGTCCCATGATTTGGTTGGGGACTATCCTATTGGATTTAACGGAGTTGAATTTTCTGTGACAGTTGTCCTTATGGTCTGTTGCTACCTTACTGTGGAGACTTGTGTCAGTGGTAACCTTAGGACCAGGAGCCACAGAGCATTCCACCAGTGCACCTGGAGACCCGTTCCCAGTGCCACATTGGGCAGTATTTGTGCGCAACAGAGTGTATGCGTGAGACTTCCGTGAAGGTGGTGGAAGCATTTTTTTCTCATCCATTTCCAACTAAAATGGACAGTACATAAAGGCCTCAAGTATGTATTTAGAAGGGTCAGTTTGTCAGAATTAAATCATCTTGAAGGAAATTTATCCAGCTGCACTGTCTACACACCCCTCAAATCCTGTTTAATCCCTTAAATACTTATGCAATGCCTTGGCCTTGTGCTGGCCTTCAGCATAGGGGAGAATTTCACCCAGCGTGAACAGGTCTAGAGGAATGTGCATGATTCTGTGAAGTAGGTAACACATAGGGGTGACTTAATCCCCTGCTGAAATACAGCCACAGCAAACACCTTTTCACTTCAAAAAGGAAATAAGGAGGAATATCCAAATATCCACTTGAAGACTGAAAACATTCTTTAAACAAGTGAATTATAATGACCAGGAATGGCATTTCAGCCAGGATACCTGGGTTAAACAACCTCATGCTTCTTTCAAAACTGCTCTAGGATTTTTGCAATCACAAGTGGCGAGGAACTTGTTTTAAAATGTTGTCTGAAAGTCTGTGCCCCAGATTTTGCTGTTATCCCAATATTAAGACACATAATTACAGGGAGTTATTCTGTCTTTATACTGATGTAGTGAAAAAGTAATTTGGCCTGGTGTCACTTTACGTTAAAAGCAGACTGGTGTGGAATCTGCAGTACCATAAAGAAAGATTGTTTACTGTTTTTGTTTCTGTAACAAGGACGGCTCCTGATAGAAACATCACCTCTCTGTAGCCTTGTAAAACCACTGGAAAAAACCACAGTAACATTATTTTGCAGGAGGAGTCTATATATATATGTGTTTGATATATAACCTGCTGCAAGTATATCAGAAAGCTGTGGACATAGATCGAGGTTACCAGAGAATTTCATTATTAAAAAAACAAAACACAACAGAAAACCCCAAGCCCGTAAAAACAAGTTAATTTTTGTTGATTTAGCTGTTGAAGGGGTTTTTAGTTCACCCTTCGCATTGCTTAGTAAATATTGTAACCTTGTAGGGTTAGCTGTAGGTCAGAGACTGACAATCTGTATGGGACTTGGATTTGCTTTTACTTTGGATTCATTAGTAATATGATTTTTAGCAATGTGTTACATATTAAAGTGTGAGTGTCTGAGTGGTGTGGGATGGCGATAGAATTCGAAACATAATAAAACATGCCCCCCACACCCAGCAAACCAATCAACAGCCCTCCCCCACCCAACCAGAAACAAGAAAAATTTTTAAAATGAAATCTAGAACAGAAGCAAACTGTGCTGTTACATGCTCTTTATATTACTTGTCTTGACTAAATGTATTCTTGGGCAAACCACTGATTTGAAAATTTCTTAAGGCAAACATTGTCAGGAAGGTGAAATTCTTGTTACCTGTAACATGTTACCCTGTCTTTGAGGTGTTATATCAAATAAGAGCTCCTGTAAGTAGATGTGTGTTGATGTAATGTACCTTTTCATTCTTTTGTGAAATAGTTACTCGTCGTGACGCCAAATGAAATAGTGGTTTGCACAGGTCAACTCTTGTGCAAAGAAGAGTTGCAATGATTATCATGTTGGGATGCAAAGCTTTTATTTGAAAGCACAGCTGATGGGGAAAGTGATGGCCAGTTTGAGAGGCATCTTCATGGAACTAACTTATGCTTTTATTTCCTGCCTATGAGATATGCCCATGCTAGAGACACCTCTGAGGGGTAGCAATTAATCAGGCTTTGGATTGCATGCCTTTTTCTGCTGCTACGGAGTAATGAGGTATTGTGGATATATCACCTAGTCTCTCTGTTCCTTGGCTTCCTCTTCTGCAGTACGTGTGATATTTCTCTCACTTGCGTGAGGAGACCAGGATTACTTCAAGATGGTAGGATTGCTCGGCGGGAGAGTTATGTACCACTACATTTCCTGTTTGAATGCATTTCCTCCCCTGTTACTGACTGACAAGAAGAAGGAAGGGAGTTTTTCATAAAGGGTGAAAATGAGTCTGAGACAGCTGCTTTCCAGATTTTAGAGAAAACAATGGATTTTTTTCTTTTTTGTTTCTTCTTCTTTTCAGAAACATCCATGTTTTCTCACTGCTACTGCTGTTTTGCACTATATAATACCTAAATGTGCCAGGGATTTCTGAGAAGCAAGTGAAGAAAGTAACTTGTTGGCGTGGGAACTGCCTCAGCAGTAGCTGAGGCAACAAGCAAGGGTTAAGAAAGCTGAAGGTGGCAAGAATAAGCTCATGTGGGTACAACACAAGGAACCTACCAGCCCTGATGGTTGGACTAAGACAAAAGCCATTTTTGTAACTTTTCTCTCTGGCTCCCTGTGGGAGCATGGGGGGCCATGGAAAGGTTGAATAAGGCAAGAGAGATGACCTTGTTGTTCAGTATTCTGGCCCACTGGGTTGTGCCTTTAGCACAGTGTTGTATCATCGGGAGTTTTTTGGTTATTTGCAAAGGCTGTGTCTTGAAAACAGCTGTCTGCTGGAAAATGGAGTACTAAGCACAGCAAGCTCGGAAACAGAAAGGAGCCTTTTGAAATGAAATGTGAAAATCCTGCAATCTATGCAAGTGGAGGGAAGAAAGAGAATGTCTTGTGGAAATGCTAGCAGGGCAGATGAATCTCTTAACATGGTCCCGTCTCAACTTTTTTCCCCCTTTTTTAAATTAAAGAATTTTTAAAAACTGTAATACTTGCTGGGGTGAGTTTTCTGTTGTGGTTTTGGTTTGGGCTTTTTTTTTTTTTTTTTAATAAACAGAACAAAAAGAAATGAAAAGCATTAACAGCTTTGCAAGGTCACTGGGACCTGAGCAGAATTATTAACTGGTTCTCTCTCTGTCAGGCACTCTGTATTCACTGTATCACAAGCTTGAAGCCAGACCTTATTTTACTAAGCAAAAAATGGTCCTTTTGTTGCTGTTTTTCCCCTAGTGTCATCTCTCATGGTTGCCAGGGAAACCAGTGTGTATCCTTTCAGCATAGGTTATTTGGCCTCAGGAAGGAAGTGCTCCAGTGCTGGCCTGCTATTTTTATAGAACCGTTACATAATGCAATCTATTAAAGCTTCCTCTTGGTGTTTTATGGCACAAAGGGGAAATTAAGTTTGATGACTCCTAAATGTTTGATGGAGGATGTCAGGTGACTTCTGGATTGTTTTGTGCTTGCCGCATAGCAACAATATTTCTGTCTGCAATTCAAGAAGAACAAATATACATTAGTGCCATTGGTAATATTTGCCTGCATGCAGATCACCAGAGGAAATTGAATTCTAAGCAGAGCAAGTGCAAACACTGTAAAAGTGCAGAGCCCTATCAGCTAGGGAGGATAAATGGCAGGGTAGTTGTTGTTTTGACAGCATAGGGAAAAGAAGTTTAAAGGAAAACTTTATTCTTTGCCTTATTGTATTCTACTTCACAGAAACTGGGAGGCATCATAATGCACTTGCAATTACCATATACATCTGTAACATGCACATTGTAGTAGTTCTTTCTTTACTGACACTTTCTCAGAATTCAGCAGTGTGAGACAATTTGGATTACAGCTTTGGTGTCACAAGCCTTGATTATTTAAAGGAAGAGAAAACTGTGTAGAGTTAGTGGTTTTGGGTATATGATATCCATTCTAGGTAGGCTATTGTTTCACATGTATGCTGATTGTTCAGAGATATATTTCAAAATGTATAATTATGTTTTTAATACCTGGACAGGAAGAAACCTCTGCTCAGAGGCTGTGGGTTCACAGTTCCTTTGGTTACTTCTTGTCAAAGTCAGATCAACACTATGTCTTGACTGATCAATGGCTACAGATGTAAGGACTTAGCTCTCAAATGAGTTGCTGTAGAATAACAACATCATTTCTCATCACTGTCCATGAACTTCCACTTGGCCTCCATCAAATATGAGATAATTCAAGCCACCTCAGCCCCCAGTGTCTGTTCTTTGTCTATTGGCACGTAGAAATCAATGATATTCATAACTTTCTAGATGCCAGTATGACAACGGTGTGCTACGTCAGTCCAAATTTAACATGGGTCTAGAGTTTGTAATAAAGATGACAGGTAAGCAGAGGTAGCTTTGTCCTGAGTCCTTGGTGCTTCCTTTGAAAGAAGGAATTGTGAACAGCCAAGGTTGCAAGCTTTGGAAAGAGCAGAATAACATCCTCCAAAAAAACCTAAAGTGTGGGGTGCTAGACTCCTTTCTGATCTTTACTGTTCATGAAAGAAAAGTGTCATTTCCACTTGATGTTGAAAGCTGCCAAGAAAAAAATAACTTAATTTCTATGCAGGCAGAAATTCTATTAAAGATGAGAATTGTAATTCAAGTATTTGAATTCACAGAAGTAGTTTCAATGATATTGTGCATTGCATTGGAGGGGAGATTCATTGCTGTTTTCCGCTGTGTCTGCTTATTTAGAAGATGGCACTGCTTCTCTGAAACAGCAGGGAGCAAGTGAAGAATTTTCGGTTGCTTGTAACCCTTTGCAAGTAACAGAACACCTCCCATGCTTATAAAGTCTTTGCCTCACCATTCAGGGAGGACATCTGAGATGAATCCTGCAGGGAGAATAGCCTGGTATGACTGGGTGAATGCGGAAGGGAAAGTTATGAAGACTTGGGCCTGGATGCTTTGCTCCTGATGAATAATAGGAGCTTGATTCACAAAAAAAAAAAAAGAGAAAAAAAGTACTGCATTTTTGACCAGGAGGTTATATAGGACCCAGAGGATACAAAACTTTACATGTCCCAGAGGAGGAGTGGAGGAGGAACCAGAGCTCAGTACAATTTTACTAGGCTCCAGTCAGCATGTGTAGAGTGAAGTGCTGTAAATTTGTGGCCATGATTTAACGTGAAGATTAGAGCTTGCTAGGAATTTTCCAAGAGAACATTTTTTCATCAGAACTTTTCATGGAAAGTTGTCGTTTTGGATGAAACTTTTGTGAGGAAAAAAATTCTGTGATCTGGCACTAATTCCTGTACAAAGCCAGAGCAGAGAGCTCAGAATAGCCAATACCCCAGAGGGTAAAGCTTTTCCTGGGAATGCAGGAGATGTCTCTGCCAAACATGAGGTCTTGATTCTCAGGTTCCTGTTCCTTCACTGTTACGAGCTATGACTACTGGGCTTTTGGCTTTCCTGTGTGGATGTCTCTTTTCCCTAAGAGGGGCAGGGGGGAGACAAGACGTCTCTCACTCTGTCTCCTCTTTTGTGTCCTGGTGCTGAAGAATTTGTTGTTGTAATCCTAAAAATGTTAGCAGGACAGGAAACAAACTTCCCACCCTGTCCTAATGATGTATTTCCACATGTTCCTACCATATGCAGTCTCTATTGTAGTGTAGCATGTTTATAGGCTGTGGGTCAGGCAGGATGTGATCTGCCCAGTCCTGATCATTCAGACTGGTGACTTGGCTGGAGAAACTGGGTGGTTACCCTTCTTCATTGCTGCTTGGGTTTCCTCTGTGTTGAAGCCAGGCTTTGTTAGGGTGCTGGGGCAGAAAGCATGGAGCATGCCTAGGTCTCTGGCATCAATCTGGGATGTCCACTGCTGGTCAGCTACAGCAGCTCAGAAAGGATTAACGCTGATGCGAAAAGGCTAGCTGCTGTGCTCCGTGAGGTAAATACTTGTCAAAAGGTGTGTGTTGCTGGAGAAATGAAAAAATTTTACAACTTGAGTTATTTGGCAATTAAGAATGATGGACGGTATAATCACCCATGTGACTGTTCTAGATTCTGCAAGCATTAGGACTCACTCAGGATTGCAGGGGAGGTTGGAAAGCTGGTTGTTTCGTCTCTCTCCATTCTCGCCTGGGGATCTTTTTTTTAATTGGCAAGTGGTTTGTTTATTCATCAAAAATTTAAATGAGTGTAGTTTTGATTGACCGGGAAATATCTATGTACTTGGATTAAGTTTTTAAGATAAATTTACTTGGATGAAGAATTAAGGAAAGAAAAGCTGGCAGCTCCCAAACTAAACATTTTGACATTCCCCTCACCCACATAATAGGCTTCTGTGCATCTTGTTAATGAAGTTGTGAGTTAAGTGCCTTTCACGTGAGGGAGGAAATGCTGGACTATCCCTTAGCCATCTTCAGTTTGGAGCAAACACTTTAAAAACAGGTCTTCCGACATTCACCTGATCTCAGCCTTGAAAATTTTACTATTTTACTGTAATTTCTGATGTAGTTTGTAAGTCATAACTCCTCAATGGAGCAGGCTTTGGAGGCCCTGAGCTAGAGACTAGTTTAAGCTCTACCGGGTGATCGTCTGTCTTGGTCCTTAATAACATTTAGTTTAAATAAAGTGGAACAACTTTAGGAGGATGTGCTGAGGCACATTTCTAGTCTAGAAGGTATGACCTTCTTTGGGCAGGTAGGAGACTAGTTTGAATTGTCTCTGAATTGGACAGAGAGGAGGTAACAATGAATCTTCAGAAATTGCTCTTTTCCTGCTCTTTCCCCTCCTTTCCCCCAGGGTCACATCTCTCATCTGAGACAAATTCTTAAAAGCATGACTGACTTGCAAAACTTTTGGTATTCATGAAACAGCAATTTCTGAAGGAAACGGAATTAATGAGTATATATTTTAACACTCCTGGTTTTGTACTGTCCAGAATGAAAGTGTCCAGTGAAGAGAGAGTGAAGCAGCAGGCAAAGTAGAGGAAGGTACGTGTAGGAGACTAGAGAAGATACTTCCTGTGTTTACTCTGAAAGCATTGATGTATAAAAATCCTTGTTTGTTTTTAGAAGGAGCCTCTGGAGGAAAACAACTGTGGGCAAGAACATGTGAAATGTAGAGCTAGAATTATCTGACTTTGTCCTGTCAAATGTTAAGCCAAACAGGAAGGTTTATTTTTCTCCCTTCTTTCTTTTTGGCAACTACTTCCCCAAGCTTCCTATGGGGTGGAAATGGGCAATAAATAGCAGGGTATCTAATGGCATCATTCCAGGCCTCCCAGCTACTGGTGCTGGCAAGGAAATGGTTCTCCTTTTGCTTCCTTCTTATTTTTAGAGTGCTGAGTTTTCAGGGGGTGGAGGGAGGGTTGGTTATTATCAGTGAGAGTCAAACCACAGTGGCTGCCTTCTGCAGAGCTCTTACCACCCTGCCAAACTAGAGGAAGTTGGAGTCATATAATTCACACCACTAGCGGTTTTGCCTTGTAAGCGAGACTTCCTTTGAATTTAAAATACATGCACGCAAAACCGAACTGTCTCATTCCTATAGAATCCCTGTTTTAAATACATTCACATTTTTGTCTTCTGGCCTCTCCTTTTTCCCCCTACTGCCACTTCTTCAAGTTTAAGAATGCTCACTGGAGAGATGAATTGCAACCAGAGCCAATGTTGCTCTTGGAAAAATTTCTCAAAGTACAAGCCCTGAAGGACAACAGTATGAAAAAAATCTTCTCTATGATTTGATCACTTCCATATAAAAATGATCTTCTCTGAAATTATATTTTCAGCTTGGGGTATTTGAAGATTTCTTTTAGACTTGTCATGTAAACTGTAGAAAATACAACATATGCAAAATCGCGGGGATTTGTTTGTCATGAGGTGGTAAAAAGAACTCAAAAGAGTTTTCAAGTTTCAGAAATAAAAGGTTTTTTCTGTGAAACTTAAAAAAAATATTTTTAGTTTTTGCACAGGGGTACTTGATTTTCATTGTAAACTTGTAAGCCAGCTCAAATTATTCAGAATTCATTCACACGTGATAGACTTATATTTCTATTTGTCTGCGGAGCAGAGTTTAAACTGGAGAAGTTCACCTTGGTTTTGATTTTGACATGAACATTTCAAGAAGCCCTATTCCAACAAACTTAATGCAAAAACATTTTTCTTTTTTTCTGGTCTTTGCATATCCTGGAACTAGAGCAATCATGGCTGGAAGCTTTGATCTCCAGGAAGTACCCTGGGTTGCTCATTCCCCCAGAGCAGACTGGCTATACCAAATTTTTTTCTGACTAACTTTTGGCCTGTTGTGAAGAGGCTCCGCTGATTGAGACTATACATCCTACTTTGTCAATATCTTCCAATTGTTAACCAGTGTTCACATTCCTCTGACAAATAAATTCAAGCCAATAGTCGGTGGTTTGAAAAGGGGAGAGGGAGGAAAAAAATCCTTTCCAAGTCTGTTTCCTGGCTGTAAGTCTCAGCTATGGCTTCAACATATGTCTTTTACTAGGGAATGGCTTGCAGCCTCCCAGTAATGGATACAGTCACAGTACCTCCCCAAGAGTATGTGGGGAGCTTCACAACTACTGGCATGTAAAGATCAGGTTCAGTCAAAGTCACTATCTATGATAGATGTTACAGGTGCGGTTGGTAACCCCCAAAATTTTGTATTGTAATACAGCTTTTTATAATTTTGTCAGAAATTTCACACATTGGGATGAAATGTGAAATTGTTGGATGCCGATCTCAGTCATGACTTTTTTTTAGAAGACTCGAGCTAAAATGCTTTGGCTTGCTCCCTTAAAAAGGTGATGGGAGTGGGGATTTATTTTGAAAGAAACCTAGTGGTAATACACAGATGTCAGAAACTTTGTGCTTTGGAGCAGAACTTCTGCAACTTCAGTGCAGAAGGTGACCTCAGTGTCAGGGGCTTAGAAATCTTTCTGGTCTGGACTGGATTCTGCCAGGTTGTATGAAATATATGTTCTGAAATTTCTCCTAGTGAAGGAAAAAACAATTCCTAGGCTAGATTCGCAACTTTACTTGGAGTCTTGAGGCACAAAGCAAGGTATGACGCTTGATATCAGAGGAACAGCAGAAATGTCTTCTTACACAAGTTCAAATTCTGTTGGTCCAGATTGCACCATAGAGTTTAATCTTGGTAGACATCTTTCACAGATCGTTTAAGTGCATCCTTGGTGTTTCTGAAGAATAATTTCATAGTCAAGAAGAGGTCTCCAGGTGATTTACTAAGTGTCTGCTGATTAATCTAACCCCTTGGGTATGTGTCAGTCTGGGATTTGGCACAACCTTAGCTGAAGCACAGTGTTTTCTAGTCACATGGTTCTAGCAGAGTGGTTCCACAATCCACAGTGGCTGCTCGTTCATATAGATTCTGATCCAAAGGCTGAGGAGGACCCTTGGGTTGATCCAGCCTTGGAAAGTCATGATGCTGGATTGACAGCGCAAGTTTGTTTTCACTTGTGCTTTGTGTAGTAATATGGGGATGAAGACCCATATGCAATGAAGTTTACATCATCTGCACTTGGTGTCCCACAGAAATTTGTTTTGAACCTGAAAAAGGGGATGTTTCTGCTTTAATGTCATGATACATTTGTACAAGTCTGTGTATTCTACTCAATGTGAGATGATTTTATTTTACCAGAAAAAAAACACCCTCGCCTATGAACAAGTAGGAATATTGTTATAAGTTGATTATTATTTTTATTTTGACAAAAGTGAATACTGAAATGACTTCAAATAGATGAAAATATACTTGGTTAGCATGTTTATCCTGAGACCACTCAATATATGCTCAGAAAAATCTCTATTGTCTAAGTTCCAATGTGGTTTCAGGGAGAATAAAATGTAATTACTCTATTACTACACCAAAATTCTCCTGTTCTTCTTGTTTTCTTGGCTCGTTTGGGTTCCAAATGCACCTTTTCTCCAAGCAGAGTTTGATGCTATGAGCAGGTAAGCACAAAACATCCATTGTAAACCTTCTTTACGTTTAACTTAAAATGTTCTGCTCTTTAGACTATATTAATGACAGGATCTAATAGTCTTCTGTATTTAGTTATCATTCTTATTGACTTTGGATACTTTTGGAAAGTGTAAATTGTTTTTTTTATTACAGACTTTGCAGAATCCATAGTGAAATATTGCTTCTATCAAAGGCTCATTTATGACTGCAAGTTTCTTATTATAACAAGATTATTATAATATAGCTTTAAAGATTTAATTGCTCTTCTCCTCTTCCTTTTGTCCCTGAGAGTCCTGGGGTAAGGCATGATGTTTCCTGAGTGGTTACATAAATGTATTATCCACATGGTGTGCTTGAATAGGAATTATAATAGAGCAACCCTTTTGGAAGCAGCTAATAAATCTCTCGTCATTCTAAGCATGGGTGCAGAGACAAGGAGACTTGGACTAAACCATGTTTAGGGATAATGTATATCTCTGACATCCATGGACACTATGATACTGGAACATTCTGAAATACAGTGTAGTCTGATAAGTGATTACTTGGGTAATACTATGCCAAACATATGGCGTATATTTTTCAACATAGTTTACTAAGATGTGATCCCATAGAGGAACACACAGCTTTCTGTTGAATACCATAAGTACAAGGATAAAGTACAGCACATGTAGCTCAACTATGGCTTTTGAAATGAGCAATTTATATATAAGGAACAATTTGATGACCTTCAGGGTGAAAATATTTACTGTTTAGAAAAAAAAACGAGGAAAAATAATTAAGATTTTTTTTTTCCCCTATTGAGATGATCTGAGCTTATTTAATAAATGAATATGCTACAAAACATATAACTCGGCTTGCGAGTCTTAAATCTCTTTTAAATATATCTTTGTTGCCCTCTATAAAAACTGAATAAACTGTTTTATGTGTATCCATCACAGCCAATAGTTAAGTTCAGTTATTTTCCATGGGTATCATTTGGTCTTGTAACAGGCATGGTGAGACTTTATGAGAAGAGCTGTGGAAGATGATTTATTTTCACACCATTTAACACCACAGTCCTTATCTTTCCATAGAAACAGGGAAAAATTTCCCCACATGAAAATTTTCTACTAAAAGGTGAATCTTACATGGTTAAGGAAGCAGCAGAGGAAAGAACATAAAAATATTCCCTTGTTTGCTTTTGTTGGATTCAGGAAGAAACTAATTCTGCAGGGACAAACACAGCACTACAAAGCAAGGTATTATGTTTCATACTGGATTCCCCAGGGTGGCCTTTAAAAAGCAGAAAAAGAAAACCTCCGGGAGAAACCATTGGGTGTGCTTGCTTGGAGGTGGCTGCTGTTTATGTGGCTGCGTGTGGTGTGGTGTGTGGGTTACAAAGCAGGGGGAGCATGTGCTCTTGCCATCTGACATCTCTGATAAAGTGACTAAGAGCTGGTTAGACTGTGGCCTCTTGAGCTGCTGTCTTGGTCTTCCTGCAATTGGACTTGTGTAGAACGTCTGTGGTTCCAACGTTGCTGTTCTCATGCTTCATACTTTTTAGCATGTAGATCGGAGTTGTTGTTGCTACTGCAGTAATTTTTTTGGTCTTGTTCATTTGTTTTAAGATGACCTGTCCAAAAGAGGCAGAGATAAGTCAGAAAGAAACCTTGGGAAAGAAGAAGTAGAAATCTGTTTTGCTAGGCCAAAAAATCAATGGTGTAGCTCCACTAGAGTCGGTAGAATTTGACCACTGAGAATTTGGCCCACTGAGTCCCTGCCCAACATGCATAAGATCTAAAGATCCCATATTGTTATGAAGTTGCTGAGCCAACACATTTGTCTACCTCTAATGCATCTGCTGCTTCTTGACTGCAGCTTGGGGTGGCTTAGGCATTACTGTATGAAAAGAGAGTTGGGATCCCGAAAATGAGCTGCAGTATTAGGGAATATAGACAACATTTATCTGCACAGTTTCTTGTTCTGATTTTTATTATCTTCTCTCACTCCCTTTTTCAGTTTGGTAATTCTGAGATTGTAGGCTGGGGGTTGCTAGCAAAATGGAGATCAAAGTTAAACTGAGGAGATCAGACATCTTACATTTAAAAATATTAAAACTTGTAGATTCCAATTTAGCACAGTCTTTGACAGTTATGTTTGAAAACTAGTGGATGCTAAAGAACATTTCTGTCCCCTGAAGGAACACAAATATTATTAGATCTTCTGATAGACAGAAAGTCTGATTGGCAATTACTGTCAATGTTTGCACACTGTATGTATATTCACCTTCTGTAGAAGTGGAACTGTTCAAAGGTGTGGAAGCTCCTGCATGCAGCACCTTTGTGCGAATTCTTTTTTCTTTCCCTATAATAAAAGCAAAAGTTACAGCCCTCAGGTGTGTCCAGAGACCTCCGTGACCTGAAAACAGTGCAGATTTATGCTGCTGTGATTTATTTCAAGCCTTGTCATCTGCCTTTAGTTTTGCTGTGAGATGCTAATCTTCTCAGATTTTGTGCACTGTTAGTACATGTAAAAAGCTGTCCAAAATCTTGATATCAGCATTGTTTGATGACATTTACAATGAATGTTTCAAAATATATTTGCATTAGTTTAGAGTAAGTTTTACAAATTGATTTCAATCTTTGCAAATAATATTAGGAAAAAAGCCCAGGATTCAGGGTTTTGATTTTTGGATGTTAGCAGTACAGTGTGAACTGAGTGTGTAATCATTAAGTAAGAAGGTAGCAGTCCTGTGTGATGAAAGGGACTTTTCCAGTGAGGCTGGTTGGTTAATTTGGTCAAAAGTCTGTGGGATGGGAGAAAAAAAACTTTCAGATGAAATTAAAAACGTAAATGAATACTTTCCACTTGGGGTGAATTTCTACACTGCCTTCAAAAACACTGAAACTTACTGAACTAAGAAAAGGTTTTAGTTGCAAAACCCAACCAAAATCTAACTCTGTATGTAAACTGAAAACTCCAATTAAATTGTAAGTTGTTCATTTTCCTAAAATGCTTTTGTGTGGGTTGGGAAGTGGGGGTATAATTTCCTGACCAGCTCTAACACAGGCTTGCAGCGCTGCTTCTTTTTATACTTGTAGGCTGCCGGAACTGGTGACTAAGGTTTCGCTAATATTGCAAATTCTATGAGCTGGTTGTTTGTGAGCATGTAATTGACCTTTGCTGGCAAAGTGATGTGAAGATAAGGAAAGGGAAAGGACAGATGTCAATTCACTTATTTTCTCCAGCTTGGAGGAATACATACCAACCCTACCTCTTGTTTTAGAAATCCTTTAAGTGCAGTCTGTAGTATTTGTTTCAGTAGCACATAAGCCAATTGCTTGTCTAACAGCACATGCTTAAATTGCACAGGTAGGAACCCAGAGTTATTCAGCAAACATCATCAGTGGGAAGGTTCCTTACCCACAGTGATCTGATAGCAAACAATACAGTCTTATACAATCACTGTCTCTAATTCCTTACCATCCATGGATTCAAAGGATACTTTTCCTGAGTGCTCTCTAGGAGGTGAAACAAAGAAAGATACAAAGAAAAACCAGTTTCTTAGTGCTCGACATATTATTTGTGTTTTCTCAGAAAGTGGGTTTTCTTGACAGGTAGAAAGTATCAATTTGTCAAAGACAAATAGCGGGGGGAGAAAGAACTTTTTTTCAATCAAATTAGGGATATGTGTGCATGCAGCTTAGGTTTTGAACCTAAGTTGTCACCTAGATTTGGACCACCCTAAGGATGGTAGTATCAAATGAAAATTCTGTTTTGAGAGGGGAAAAAGCCTATTTGAATGTTGGCACTCACTGGCAATTTCCATGTAGTTCCTGACTTTGTCTAGGGATTTGATGTAGCTGAATGACCCCGGACTTAAGTGTAAAGCTGCCAAGGACAGCAGATGCAACTCTGCCTTGAACAGTACTGATTTCCAGCCAGGTAGACGTCACAGGGACAGAGAGAAATGCTGATGTTTATGGTGGGAGAGGAAATAAATTGTACCCAGGGGAGGGGCATCAAGCTTCTGCTGTATCCATTTGTCACTTTCAATGCTCCAAATCCTTCTCGGTTTTGGAGTAGCAAAAGATCCAATCCTGCCTTCCTGTAGACTTCTTTCTAAATGCAGCATCCATAGCAGCATTCAAAGTAGCTCTAGAAACTGAAGAAAGTGTGTGTGCGCGCACATATGTGTTACTGCCATGCGGCAGAGTTTGTGTTGTTTTGTATCGCTTACTGATATGGCCATTTTATGTTTAGTTTTGCTGGTCTGGATTTTTTTTGGCAGCAGGTTCTGATGGCAGCGTGTGTTGTACAAGAGCAGGGTTACCTTTCCTTCCATAGCAGGAAAGATCAAAGCCTCTCTTCGTCTGTCCCTCTCCTTTTGGGTGAGAAGAAGGAAGGACAATTCTGAAGTGCTGAATCTCCTTTGCCTATGTTGAAGTCAGCAGTGGCAATGTCTTCCTCATGCTTGTAGGACTGTGCCCAAGAAAGTGTTTTCAATTCAGCCTTGCAAAGGTTTGAGAGCTGAGAACAGGCTGGTTTTCTCATTGTGTTTATTCAGCCGTCTCTCGTTTCTGAAGAGAGGGTTCAGGAGCAAGGTACCGCACAGTCAGCTTCTCGACTTGCTGATGTTTGCACTCGCCTTCCCCTGTGACTCATTCCAAACACATCTCGTTCATTCAGGAGGGTAATTTTCTATTTCCACTTTGGTGCACTTCTCCTCCTCCTCCTCTGCCCTCTCCTTCCAGATCTAAAATGTCCTGTCAGCTGCTGTTTATCTGATGGTTCAAATGTCCATGCTTGGTTTCTTTTTCCCCGTCACTACGGTTTCTCCTTCCGTTTCAGAGACTGTTTTAGTTGTCATTTCTATTCCCCTGTCAGCAGCATTCTTCATCGTCTCTGGCTCAGGCAGTCTGTCTACATGGTTTTCTTTAGAGGTGTTTTTGTGCTAAATGAGTGCCTCCTAGGAAGCCCAATGTAGCATAACATAATTAAGTGACAATATATGAGGTGCCAGTCCTTTACCAGGCATTTAATGACTAGCTGGAAGATTTACAGGCGTGAGGTAGTCAGAGGAAATTTAGCACTCCAGCTTGCAGTTAAATGATAGGTAGAGGACTTTTGAACGCTCCTATATACCAAATAGAGACTAGTTTAAACTTAGCCAGTGGTCAACTTGCTTATTTCTACATTAAATTGAATGATTGTTAAACTTATCAAGGCTGGAAGATGTTACACGATACCATTCCCCTTATTGAATGGTATCCCTGGGTTGGCTTGGTGAGGTGGAGCATGGCAGCAGGCTTCTTTCTCATTCCTTACATTCCAGTATTTGTGTGGCTACATCTGGGAAGATTTTGCTTAGAGTTCTTGTTGGTTCCTCTCATCATTACTTTAATTGTAATGTAGTATACATACATGATCTACCCAAAATAGCCTGTGTATTCTTCATCCCTTATGCTTACAAGCTTTACCTTAGCATTGTGCTCTGGGGGTCATGCCTTGTGCTCCACGATCTGTGTACCAATGCCCCAGGCAGGGCAAAGAAGTGTGTTTCCCAGTCCTGCAGACAGTTTGCACGTGCCTCTGTCTTCTTCAGATTCCACCTTTTTCCAGACACAAATTGATCATCCAGCTCTCTAGCAAGCCTTCACAGCTTGCAGAAATGAGGTACAGGGATGTAAAAAATAACTATATGCTTTGTTATTTTTAGGTATCTAGATACACTGTAAATGGATATATGGATCCCATTCCCCATTTGCCCCTTCTGCAGCCGACATGGAAAGAAATATGAAGATTGTTTACCTTGGTTTGAAACTTACTCTACATATTTGAAATGTTTCCAGTGGGCTCTATACTTTTAAACATATTAAATGTGATTTCTCAAGGCTGGGGGAATTATGCTAGCGGGACTTGTGGAAAGCATGTGCATGTGGCACACAGAACACAGGTTGAGCGATATCTGTTCACATTCATCTTTTTAAAAGATGAAGGGGAAAAAACATATTTTTTTTTTTTAAACAACATCCTCAAGATTATTCCAGGTAGGGTACCAGATTGTTCTACACTTTGCCATTTTTCTTTTCTTCCCCTCTCCTTGCTCACTAGTGTTTCTACTTATGACTTTTTTTTTTCTTTTTCCCTCTTCTTAGTAGCAGATTACTGTGGCCACTAAGAGGTACTGTTGATACAGCTGTAGTTACAGCAATTTAGTTACTGAAGTAGAGATCTTTTTGTGTACTCTTTGCATACTTGAGCTGTTCCTTCATTGTATCCTTTTATTTGTTGTTGTGTGTTGAGTTTTTTTTTTTAAATGAGCAGGCTGTTTACATTAGCTTAAATACTCAGTTTTATGCCATTCACCTTCATGCGCCTGCACAAGCCGTGTGAATATAATGCAGTCATGTAAGCCAGCATTAACAATACAGACTGAGTACCTGGCACTTACTTCTCCCAGATGCTGCAGCTGGAGGTGCCAGATGATTTGCCTGTTAGACTATGCTGATAGCATGTTATGGTGGCTTTTATTATGCCTGAGGGTGATGTGCAGGCACTCTGCACCTGTTTGCAAACAGATGCCTCATCCACAGATCATCCCCTGCTCCAAAAAACTGTTTCAGCAGCAGTTCCATTCCCCCCGGACTTTAGCAAAGGGACATTTCTCCTAGAAATTGCAATGGCATCTTTCTTGGTGTGTGGTGTTTCCATGGAGCGGATGGGTTGGTGAGCTAAGTGAGATTGAGCTGCACCAAAGAAAGGAATACTGAGCATCCCTGAAGGAAGGGTGCAGACTTCTCCAGAGTTGCTTGTTTCAGGGCTTTTGATGGTAGGGGCTGGTATATCCAGATGGTACCCAGTCTTCTAGACTTGATTCAGAGCAACTTCAGCTTTTTCTTTTGGCTGGCTACATTCTGCACTATAATTATGGGACCAGGGGCTTGCTGACCTGGTAAGCAAGCTGATGGCTTCTTGTTTCTGGAGAGGCATGTATTAAGCAAAGTTACTGTATTGCTATTTTTGCCTGACAAGATGACCTTCCTCTCCTTTGTTGTGGCTCCTTTCAAACAGGAGAATTTGAATTTGTTCGGTTGAATTGAGCCAGCTTCTCCATCTGAAGGATTCTGGATAATCAGTTTGGAAGGAGTGCTAGGTACCATGCTGGTATCTCAGTACTGTTTTGGAGACGCAGCACCCAAAGCAATATTTTCTCTCTTAGGTGCCAGTACTACCAATTGCTGTCCTTGAACTGGTCGACATTTGTCTGCCCAGCCTGGCACTGTGCTGTGCCTGTCTCTGCCTCCTACCTGGTTGCTCTTGCTGCCGATATAGTCCTGGTATGAGTTTCTGCTGTATGAAGGTTCAAGTGGTTTGTGCTGCACGAGCGTTGCCCTGCAGGGTGCTCACCTCTGTGCTGTCCATACCCTATTCCTCCCAGGGGAGCCAGGGCACTGCTCCAGTTTCTTGTCTTTGTTGCTCCTATTTTGAGTAATGTTTTTTGCAGCATTTTTCAGCTGTAGAACAGCTTTGTTGCAAAGACTGCATTTGTTCTAGCAGTGGGATGACGACTCCTGTGTGATAGGTTTTTCCCCCCAGTTGTGAAGCTTCACCATTGAGACATTGTGGGATGTACTGGTCTTCTTGGTGCACTTGTGGGGGTTCCCCTATAAACTGGCTGAATACAATTTTTTAATTAAATGAATATCTGCAGATAGCTATTAGCTATCCCAAGGTATGTATTAAACATATCTTAGTCATGATTGTACTGGACTCACAGGAGATGAATGGAGAGCATTTCCTTGGTTTTAACTCATCTTTACTCCCTTCTGTTTGGGAAGTAGTTGACTTTAATTGGACTTTAATTGCTTGTTAATTTCTGATCTTTTGTATCATGGAGTATTATTTTTGTCTTGAAGTTTTCTCTCTGATCTCTGTATAAAAAGGAAAAAAAGTCATAATCCAAATGAACATCTTTGGGAACTACTTCCACTATTGGAAGAAGTTGGTATATTCCTCCAAAAGTACAATTAAATATATTCTTGAAGGTTTAGTAAGCAGGGTTTTAGGAGCAAATCTTTTCACATTTTCTAAATGTCACTAACTTGTTATTGAACCATGCTCCAGAGTTGGAAATATGCTGATGTTTAGGTGCCTAAGTCTTACTGAATCCAATGATGAAACGGCTTGCAGATTTCAGCTTTGGACACTTTAGAAATCTTCCTTTTGCTTTCTCCTACCTTATGTTCGTGGGTGCCTATATTTAAATAAGAATTTGAATTGCCAGCTCTTTATGAATTGGCAAATTGCTGTGGATCTTTGTTTTCTTCCAAGCCAGATCTGTTCTCCCACCAGCATATCCTATTCCTTTTACAATTGCATTTCAACCCCACAGATTTCACCCTCTCATTTAACATCAAACTATCTGCATTCATTTTGAGTTGTCATCATGAGGTCATTGTATGCTATAGTGAGATTTTCTTTGATTTAATTGCATGATCATGAGTAGGATCTGAACCTCCAGGAGAGCCATACCCTCAAAAGAAGCATGTCCAAACGCATGTCAGTTTAATTGCCGAGTATATGCATGTGTATATCACTGCCCTCTCCTGCATAAAATAGGTACTGCTCCAAGATGTGCCTCGGGCCATTTTAAAATGAAACTAACAGCTGTGTCTCCCTCCCGCTGAAGGAAAAGGGTCTTGTGGCTGTGGCCTGGGAAATGCTCTGCCTGCTGTTTCTGTAAAGCTCAGAGTTCTGGGGTGAGCTGCAACAGGATAATCCTCTGTGCCTTCAAAAAACAAAGAGAGAAAAGAGAGGGAGGACTTACCTGGTTTTGTCTCAAAGCAAGTTAGAGCATAGCCATTGAGTTGATACAACTTTATTATTAAAAGTACTAGTAATTAAAAGATGTTTCTTTATTGTTTTTCTTAATGAGCACTGGGACAGCATCCTTCTCTTAGGAAACACTATTGGGTATTTGTATAATATTTTCATAACATGGAAAGTACTATTTGGCTGTTCGATTCATATGGGTCCAACTGCCCCAAATCATTTACGTTACAGAGCTGGGGTCTGAATCTGAAATTGTCCACAATTGCAACTACTTGACTCTAGGATTTTAGAGCGGAACTTTAGAGATAGCGTGACCAGATCTGAAATCCAGAAAAGTTCAGTGCATGTTTCCACAAAATTAAGACTCTTCTGAACTGAACTCATTTCTAATTGCAGCTGAAAAGGGCACTCGTAGATCTGAGTGTTCTTTGTTAGTTTCTGGAAAATTTGCTATCTGTTCCCATACATCTATAGGACATTGTTCAAACCAACTGAATCATGGTGTGAGTAAATGTTAGGAGGCATATTGACTAGCAACAGAAAATTAGGAGTAATCACAGAAAAAGTATAAATTCTGTTTAGTTCCAGGACTATGACTACAGCAGCTGTGGGAGAGCCACAGGGCAGGCAGCTCCAACAAGAGAGTGCCAAGTGGGGGACCAGGTGGCTTGAGGATTGGTAAAGCATATGAAGTCATTTGCCTGTAGGTTAGGAATTCAAGCGCAGCTCAGACTTTTATACTGACTAAAAGTTATGGTTATCTGCAGTGGTACTGGACTGGACTTCGAGGTATTAGCATATAAAATTGAACAAAAAAAAGGCCACTAATGAATCAAGAAGCAAAGACCAGTGTTTCAACTGATGTGAAGGGCTAGATTTCCAAAGAGCGCTTTGCCCATTTGGTATAGAGTGTTTTGCAAATTGGTTTGCTTGTTCATGGAGTGAAGCTAGACTCCTTTTCAAAAACCAAAAAAAAAAAAAAAGGGGGGGGGGAAGGGATTTGAAGGGGTGTCTTGATTTACTAGCACTGACTAGTATCTAGAATCCTTTGATTCCTTTGTCAAAACCTTAATTCAAGACTGAAATGTATGGCCTGAAACAATCTTAGCATGGAATGTACTTTTTCACTTCTCTCGTGTTAGAGCTAGATGTGGGAAATGGGTACAATTAGCCTCCTAAAATTCAGACAAGCACTTGGTACGCTTATTCTGTGTGAAATTAAACTGTTTCTTGTCTGGAGTCAAGAGAGTGGTAGATGTGATATCTCTCTCATTTAGAGCAGAGAGATATCCATAAATGAGGCTTGAGGCTGGAAGAAAGTTGTATGGTTAACAGTTGAATTTTGATTGTAGGGGCTGTTCCTCCAAAGGCTGTATTCACAGAACAAGGAGGGATGTAACACAGACAGAGTGAGATGGAAAACAAAACTTTGAATGTTTATATGCTGGGTGTATTCTCTGGGGATGGGGATAGAGAAGGAGTTGTTGACACAATTCTCCTGCTTCTCAACTGGGCTTCAGCAGCTTCCCATTTCATGGGTAGTCCTGAGGTGTTTTGGAGGTGCATGACCCACTTGGAAATGCTAGGCAGGGCTAGATGCAACCATTAGGCCAAAATGCCATGTAGCCTATAAACATAGGGGTTCAATCTCCATGTTCTCATCTGGGCTTTGCCTGCATGTGCAAAATATGTGAAGGCGGCCTTGGCTATCATCTGTGATCTCTAGATTGAAAATAGGCAAGGTACGGCAAGATTAGGAACTTGGAATGATGAGGGCATGTTTGGAGACGACTTAATTCAGTAAGTCATTGCCAAATGGCTTGTCCTGACCAAGAGTGAAAGACAAGAGGGAGAAGCATGATGGTTCAAAATGCAAGGGTGACAAAAATGTGGCAAAACGGACAACTTGCCTTATGCATTTTTATCTATGAAATCAGTCTTCTCTCCCCTGTGATTCTTGCAAACATCTGCCACCAAATTTGCATTTATTCTGAGGCAGATGTTGAAGTTTGTAGTCACATTGAAGTTTGTAATCATAGTGAGATAAAGGTGCTCATCCTGTATCCTAAGTAGTCTGCTAACCAAGCATGACTTCTGTGTTCATCAGTTGCTCTCTTTTCAATTTTTTTAATGATTTTGAATCTTTATTTTGTGCTTTGGGCACAAAAAATAATAATCAGTAATTCTTTTGACACATAGTAAGCTCCAAGGTTTTTTATTTTTTCAGCTCAGACTTTCCAGTTTATGTGGGAAGATGGGCATGTGGGCATGAAGTGTTCTTAGCTTTGCCTCACAGATTAATCCAGGCACTTCAAGGGTGCCTTTGTACCTATTGTTACTATGATCAGCTAATGAATGTGAAGCAAGTTATAGAAGTAAGTTATGATCTTCAGGAAGGCAGGTCATGGTGAGTAAGCATGGCCAACTTGTAACTGCATAAAATGGCATCACATCTGATGACCACTGTGTTCGATGTCACAATATTTTGTGGAATTTTGCTATGGAGATAATATAAAGACACTATAGTTCTTAGTTATATCTGCCTACTATCTGATTTCAGTTCTTTGGCATGTTTACTTTACAACTGATATAGAAAAATAACCCTTTTGATTGTTTTCTACTTCATCTTGTTGTTGTCATGGCTACTGTGCAGAAAACACTTATGGAAGGTGGACGATTCTGTGGGATGGATTCAGAGAATCTAGGTTTGAAGAGCAAATTATCAAGAATTGCTTGATGGAGATGTGGAGGAGGAGGAGGGAAGTGTTGAATAAAAAGTGAACAGAAATGAACAGTTTTTCTTGCCAGTTAACACAAGTCTTCATGCCAATCAGGAACCATAGAGCAGCAAACCACACATAGTTATTTGCGAGTAAAAGTTAAGATTTCTACTTTTCATGTTGTTGCCGGTTTCACTCAGCGTACATATGTCTGTATATTGCATTGGTGAATTTTTCCATGTATTCTGTTCTGGTTTTTAAAGAGGTAATTTTCTCAGCATTTGGAGTCTTCAAGTTTGGTTCTGTAGAAGTTAGTGACTTCTGTATTTGAGAAGATGCATACAATAAAGCTTGTATGACCAAGTGTAATTGAATTTCTTTTTGTCTGGGAGGATAATAACAATTTCCTTTCAATGACGAAGTTTCATTTTCGTCACTTCATTTTCATCAGCAAGCCACATCAAGAATGTCTGACTTCAAATAAGTTTAAGAGAACTGAAAACAGTGTCTGAGGTTCTGAATGTAGAAATAGCAAACAGAGGTGTAATCTCTCATATTATGCCTGGGCCTTTGGAAAAAGAGCATGCCGGAAATATTGGCTGCCTTTGTTTTTGGTATGGCTAATAAATTGCTTTAGTCAACTGGATGTTCCTTTGGAAGGTTGCAGTAAATCATGGGCCTGGACATAAGCCAACATTTCCTTCCGTGATGCAAATCTTAAAAGGTACACAAAGACTGTGTTGGGCCATTCTCAAATACAGCTTCCTTTTGGACAAAGTCTGCTTACAAGTAATAGAGCCACAAGAGGGCAATGGGTCTTTTATAGAAGCTGAACGTAGCCAAAAAAAAAAATAAATTTAAAACAGTGAGGAAGTCCTTCAGACAACGGTAGAAGGTAATTTAAAAGAAAACAGTTGGGAGAAAGCAGAGGAGTGTAATCCTAGAGAGCTCTGTTCAGGTCTGCAGACTTGCTCACAAATAGAGCTGTGTGTTTATTATTTGCTTAGTGGTTAGCACAGTTGTATGTACTTACAGTCCACTTCTTAAGGGAAGAAGTCTTAGTTCTTGTATGTACTTCTTACGCTTCTGTGCTAGATTTATTAGCAGGCTTACTGCGCAATTGGCACTTGGAGTGTATCTGGATGTACTCAGATGTGGATGAGAGCTACTTATCCAGTCCAAGTCCAGTTCCATTGATATATTCTTCTTCTCTTCCTTCCCCTCTCCCCTGCCCCCCATATCTTTTTTTTTTTTTTTCTTTAAGATATGAGAAAAGATTTTGAAAAGGTTTGTAAAACAGATTCTGAAGTTTGGCTTATGATTATCCAGGAAAAAATCTTAAAGTAATGAAGAAGTGTACAGGCATTTCATATTTCAAGACACCCTACTAAAGAAATATCTTACCATTCTATAGATATTCATTGTATGAGATAATATTTTTTTAAATGGGGGCTCATACAGGTTTCTTGACCTCAGTGGTCCCTTTTGAAGAAGGTATAGTGCATAAACCTTGTTACACTGAAACTAAGATTGACCTGCTAGGGTGTCTTTTGTTCATTCTCACTTTTTTTGCCCACCCACTGTTTTTTCTCTTAAAAGCAAGGGAAGGGAAACAAGTTCTATGAAAACAGTCAGTGGAGAGTAACAGTTTAGTTCTCCCCGTTTAATCAGGGCAAGTTATGTCACTAGTGAAGAAGTGTTATCAGGGTATCCTTCCCCATGAGTCCTGCAGCAGAAGTGCCAAGCACTGAGTCCTTGGACCAGGCTTCCCTGATCAAGAAGAACAGGGGTGGGCACCAGAGTTTAGTGTTCGAGAGGGAACAGTCTGGCTACAAATCTGCTGTGTGAATATTCATGAAGTATTCATACTCCACTGACCACTGATGGAGTCACGAACAGGACTTTTTATTATAAAGTTGTTTTGTGTAAGTGTGTATACTTCTCTGTACTTTCAGAGTAGACAGTATGTGTAAAACATTAACTTGTTTCTCAAGCTTAATTTTTGGTTTACTTTCTTTAAGATAAGACCACCAAAAGGAAGGTGGTGTGTGAAGGAAAAGGTGGCTTCAAAGGGTTAGTATTTGGGGAAGGGAGGGATCTTGCACCTTTGTAGTTCATATCCTGTGACTTCTCAAATTAGTAACTATACATTTTAATAACAAAAATTTGTAGTTATCATAGAAAATATAAAGTAATACGATGTATTACATTTGTATGAATAAGAAACATTCTTTTAGTATTTTTTAAATTATGAAAATGAATAGCAGCTTACAGAATAGTTTTTCAATTTGGAGATCAGAAGCAAATAAAATGAGATACATTACTATGCAACAGTAGAAGTTTGGACTCAAACTAAATTACATGAATTTCCTTTGCCTTCAAAGGTTGAACAGCTTATTTTTGCTGGAGATGGAGACAGTGTGACCATACAAAAGTAAGGTGAGATGTGAACAGGGGATAGTCTCAATGATCCTAATCTGTTCTGTTCTTCCTCTATAGTAAGTACTGGTACAGCACAGTGACTTATTTTGACATCCATGCATATGTGCAGTGTACAGAAAGAAGATAACTTCCTCCCTCACCCACTTCTTTTAGTATGTTTTAGAAAGCAGCGTGGCAATGCATTTGTGGTATTGCTGACTTGGCTGTAACTGAGCAGAACCGTTGTGGAAACCCAATCTTCACAGAATTTTTTATCAAGTTTCAAGATTCATGACAGTTGCTAATTTTGGAAAACTTTCAGTGAAGCACTTAGCAGCTTAGCTGAACTTTGGTTTCATCTATTAGTAATTACTTCCAGAAGTAAACTTGAGTGAGAGTAAAACCTCATCATCTCCTGACTACGAACAATGGCTGTGTGAAAAAGGATTCTGCTCTGATTTAGAGCTCCAGGCTGGGGACATGGTCAGTTCTGGAAGGCAAGCTGGGTAACTAACCAGTCTCACTTCATCTTCTCCACTTGTCTTGATAATCTAGTCTTCTGCTTCACAGCTAGTTTTGTATCTGCTAATTATTTTCTCCTTGCCTAGCTACTTGAAGCAGAGCTTCTTCAACTTATTTCTAAAGCCACTTCTCCACTGATGAGTCCAGAAGGTCCCTGGCAGCATGACAATGTTTTCTATGCTTTTGTAATTTTTTTTTTTTTTTTTGCTGTTACATGCACTTACTCGAGCAATCCTGTGAACTAACTGTTTGCAGTAGCTAGGAGATTGAGGAGGTAAAAGTCAAACAAACTCCTGGGGCAGTCCTCCCTGCTTCAGCTTCTTGGTGGCAGCAGTATTGATTGGTTGGGCTTCATACTGAGTCGTGCGGATTGATCTCTTGACACTAGCCCATTAGCAAGGTAAAGTCACTTGCCATGTGGGTGAATGCAGATCTTGACCTTCTGACTGGTGCAAAGCGAGTGTGCTAGAAAACTGAAGGCAGTGCAAGAGCTGAATGTCCATTCAGATAAAAACATGTTTGATAGTGACATGCAACCTGGTTGGGTGGGTCTTAAGCTTGCTGTGTTCACTGATGTGTAGAGAGATCATTAAAAGATGTGGAAACATAGGAGTCCCTCAGTTATCGAGGTGGAAAGAAATATTTCTGTAGCTTTCAGTGACCTTGTGAGTCTAGCCTCACTCTATAATTAAAAAAAAAAAAAAAGGAAGGAAGTGAGCGTTCTTGAATTTCATGTTCTTTTTTAAATGAGTCAGCTCAGTCTAATCTATGCTATGATTAAGTGCCTCTAGCCAGGAGATTTAAAGAAGAAACAAATATAGTTTTGTTAGTCCCGTTCCTCCATCCTCCTGTTGTGCCATTTCTGTGCCTGTTATTTTTGTGGACTTGACAGACGTGCATCCGTACGCAGAGGGGCACACATGCACGTGTACACATTCTCACACGCACACCCGTCCTGCTCCATTTTAATCTGATGGGGTGATGCAGAGCCTGCTGCTTGGCCTTGTCAGAATTTGATAGCTCTCTAAATATTGTATTCCTTGTTGCCATAACACCAGGAAAATAGTATGGGATACTTCATTATAAATATAGCTAAAGCCTTGGGGAATAGGCGCATTTCTAAACTACTTGAACCTATGTCAGAGCATAATTCTTATAAATAAATGGGAATATAATTACTGAACACTAACTCAATTTTTCCCTGCTGTGGCGTTCTACCTTGCTACAGAATTATTATACTAAAGGTTTATCTTTTAACAGAGGACAGTTATCTTTTTTTTTAGTTTTCCCTTTTTTCTTATTTTACTAGCCATATAAGCCAAGGGAAATGAAAAGCATTCTAATCAGCCATGGATCTTTTGAATGAATTAGCTCTAGCTTTATTTAGAAGTTTATTTAGAAGCAGTACATTCAGTTTACAACTGGAGGAAGGTTAAAAGTGAGGAGAGAATTTGATAGGTGTGTTTTACAAAGCCACCTCAGTGAGGACATGAAATGGGGAAACAGATAAACATCATGTTGAACTGAGTTACAAATGAAATATAAACTTGACAATAAGAATAAGACCACATTCTTCATCTATGGAACTATGACACTTGGACTGAAATATATTACCCTGAAACAATCTTTTTATTTCAGACTTCAAATGTAGTTCTAAAGAAAAAAAAAAAGTAAAAGTATCATGAAAAAATTGTACACCTTGCTTGCTAAAGCCAGAAGTCTAAACTGGATGACATTCTGCATTTGAGAAAGTAAGTCTTGCTTTGGTGTCTGTCCGTCTATACCATTTTTTTAAGTTTATTTGCCTGCTATTGTCTCTTCATACTGAAGAACCTCAATAGCATAGTAAAATTTTTCAGAGATGGCAAGTACACAGTGAACCTCTAAAGCTTTCTTGAGGATGGACAGTGCTATGCATTACTGGAAACTATCTCTAGCTATATGGTAGACAGTTGAGCTCTGAATACACTCAACTGTGAAAATGTCAACCCAATTACCTCTCTTATATGGTAACTATCTTTTGATGGTTGTGTTTTAATAGTTTAAATTTTCAAGGTAATTGGAAGGAGGCTTCATAAAAGAAACAAAACAAAAACAACCTGAAGCTTTTTGTTTTCAAGCTTTAGTACATGCTCAGAGAGGAAGTCAAGTAGTAAGGGCCACAATTCAGTTTTGATTCTTTACAGAATTTTTATTATCTGAATAATCTTGATACAGAATTAAATAAAAATGCATGGTGGGTTTTAGTTTTGTGTTAAGTTTTGTTCAAAAGGGCACCAAACCTTGATTACAAAATGCAATAAAGCAGAAGTGATTTCTCATCCAAGTTCTGCATCAAGGTGCCTGACCACCAGTGTATGGAAGACTTAGTGGTAAGAAGCTTGAAAGCATACAGTTGCACTCTTCTGCAGGAAACTGGTATTTATGAAAATTATTGGGAAGTAATTCAGCTTAAACTGAAATAATTTGATATGTATCTTTAAATTTTTTTTTGTTTTGGATTTTAATCAAGAAATCTGCATGCAAGTTTATAATCTTTATTTCCTCATGTAGTTCTATGGAAATTTCTTCACCTGAAGTTCTAGGCTACTGTTAGTCATTTCCTACAGGATTGTTAGCAATGTTATAAACAGACTGGTAAGACCTTGGTTGAAAAATTAGAAAAAACAAAGGTCTCTTGGAAAGGGTGTTGATAATCCCACTTTTTGAATGGTCTTGGGTGAAGATGTGTGGTGTTTTGGGAACCAAAGCTCTGCACCAAAATGGCTAGCTGGGGATAGATGGAGGAGGCTTACTGTTTAAGATTTTATCAATTGACCAGATGGACCAGACTCTTTCTAAAATCCTGAAAAACTCCATCTCTGTCTCAAAAAGAAAGCAGAGAGATTAGGCTTGGGAGAATGTATGTGCATTGAAAATGATGAACTTCCAAATGTTCATGTGTTGAAAATATGGACTTAAGAATGAAAAGCCTCATGTGGGTTTACCAACTTACTTTCCCCTTTTCTGTTAGCTTTGCAAATCAAACTGAGAAAATATTCCATATATTCTTGATGGATTTTTAAAAATCATTTTAAGAGTCCTTCATTAGGATAGGAAGGTGCAATACTGCTACTCAGAAAACATGAACTCTTGAGTTTAGTGCAACACGCTACTCTGCAAGACTTTGCATTCCAAGCCAATGACTTTTGGTGAGATAAGGAAGGCCCTTTCTGGTCCAAGTTTTCAGTAAGAAGACTATCCAGAGCAGTTGCACGTATAGCATATTGACTCTTAAACAGCTTCAACTTGCAGGTTTACTCTGATCTATGCACAGCAAGAAAGATGGCACGTAATAAGAATATTTGGTAGTGAATAGCATCAAAAAGTGGCGAATACCTAGCATTTTTGGTTTTGCAACCAAATGTGTTTTATCTTCAGCTTTAAATCTGTACCTGAACTTCTCAATTGAACTCAAACTACCTCACCTGTTCTTGTATTCATTTTCTCCTGTCATCTCTATTTCACTTTTATTTAGCCTTTTGAAAAATTAAAATGCTTGAATCACATATAATGATGCCTGTTTGAAGACTAAAAAGTTCAGTTAATTACAAATTACATAGCTGAAAACTCAAGATAATAGAAAACTCTAAGCTAAACAATTTATTATTTTTTTTTAATAAAATGCCTGTAGAGTGGGATTCAGGAGATCTGTTCTGTACCTCTGGAATCTCTATGCTTTGAAAGCATATAGATGGAGACAGTGTCTCTGCGGCAGTTGGCTTGTGGCATGCATGAGTGTGTGTGGATAACAACAGTAGCGTGGATGCGGTGGCATTGCCTTTTTCTCCAGGTGTGCTGCCTGAGCAGGCAGCACAGCTTTTACAGTCTGCACCAAATCTTGTATTACTGAGTGTCTGCTGCTATAAATTTAACATAGCTCTACATGCTGTAAGAAGTTGGAATTGGGCAAATAAATGAAAGATAACAGATTTTGTCCTTCCTTTACATAATGTTTTATGGCAGCCCCGCAAAATATATAAAGGAAATTGGCCCCCCCCTTTTTCTATTGAAGGAAGGAGCATTAATGTTTTATCTGTCTCACCTGCCTCAGCTTGCAAATCAAACAGCTGTGAATAATATGAAATGTACCCACTGAATAGTGATGTAGTGATTCAAAATAAAATACTACTTTGTCATGTTTGCTGTCTTTAACAAGATCTGTATTTCTAAATGCTTTGTAAGAGTTAAATAAGTGCCAATGCTACATGCTCTTAATTCCAAAACAGTGGAAAAAAGGAGACTGCATGTGCTGAAAAAAATATTTGAAGACATCCAAGATGAATAACAGATGTGAAGAGAACTCAAAAGGGTCAGTTAAGGGAAGAAGGTATATAGCTGAAAAATAAGTGGGAAATGGTTAAGTCAGAGATAATATTGAGATAATTTTGTCTCTTCCATTGGGTAGAAAATAGAGTGCTACCAAAAGAAATGAGAAAAGGTGAATAGTCCATGGTGGTGGGAGGCGGTTGTGGAAGATGCACGTGCATAAATGCTTTTAATCAATGAGGAAAAAGAACTGGTAAAGACTGCTGTGAGCTGAATGGGGAATAATTTTCGTGTGTCTTGGAGTTTAGATGTCTATAGAAATCTGTATTTCAGTCTGTTTTGTGAGAGATGGAAGTGACACATGCAGACAGTGGAACAAAGTGACAGAATTGATCTGTACAACTATCTTGTCATATAACGTGGCTAAATCAAATTTTGATGACTTCCTAAGCTTCCATTGGAAATTTCAATTGGAAAGTAATACTCTTCACTTATTTTTCAAAACCCCAGAGACAGTAATATTAAATACAGGTGGAATGATCCCTGCTTAAGCTCTTGTTATTTCTAAGTCTTATCTCAATTTTATTGGGATTTGGATACATATTTATGGCTCAATATGAGTAATCATCAGCCAGGAACAGCACTGACTTTGAAGCAATCCACGGGGGACACTTGTTAAGATCAGGGCTATTGCCTGTGAAGCACTTTAGGATCATGATACTGCTGAATTGTGAAAAGTAGCCTGTAGATTCATAATCTGGCATTTTAGAAGGATGTCCAGCCCAGCCTCTCTGCTAGTTGGATCTTGAAATCCTTCAAAGGCAGACAACCTCCCTGGGCAAACTGTTTAGTTGTTTAGTTTTTATAAACTAATTAGTCTCATAGTGATAACTTTTTTTTCTCTCTGATAATCTGGTTGGAACGACTTCTGGTTAAGTTTATAAATGTGATCTCTTATTCTTCTGCCTTGCACTGCTGAAAAAGCCTGTCTCTGTCTGGGAAAGCTGCTGGTAGCTTCCCTCAAAGCCTTTTCTTTTTGAGCCTGAACAAGCCCATTTCTCTTAGGCTCTATACATCTGTCATGCTCTCCAGCCCCCTCACCATCTTGCTGGCCCTCTGCTGAGTGTAGACAAGTTTATCAATATTGTTTAGCACATGGATTACCAAAATTGGTACAATCTAATGGGTGCCAAGCAAGGGGGATAATAAAAATCCCGAAACCTTTGGAGAGTAATGTTTTGTCGAGGATAATGGGTTATACTTTAACAATGCCAATGTGATGGACAAGGAGTTTTTATTGAAGCTGTACCTGGCTATCATGCTATAAACAATTCTTCAGACAACACTGCTTACCTGGAGATAGGTTAGCTAGAAATTTGAAGCCCGTGGAACTATTAGGTTGTTTGTCTCCTGTCCTGTAAAACATGAAAAAGGATCACAGACTTGGTCTTCAGGTTTTTTAATTCTTCAAATGTGCAAAATGACAGCAGAATCTGTGAAGAAGACCAGTAATCTTATTTCCGCTACAAGAAAGAGCAGGAGGAATGGGATGATGTCTTGGCACCAAATTTTGGCAGGAAGAAATCTTTCTCCATACCAGCTTGGTTTCTAGAAATGCTGAGTCTTTCCTTGTAGTAGCTTTTGCAGTTGCACATGAGAATCTGGTGAACTGAACAAAAAGACATTGGGTTCAAAGTGTATGCTGGTCTAAATTCTTTTAAGTCTGAGGCTGCCTTACTTTACACCCTTGGAGCTCTAGCTTTAATGCTATTTGATCATTGAGGAATTACAAAACAGAATATAAAATTTTAATTTCAAGTCTTAAGTGTATTACGGAAAAGACTAAGAAATGGTACAAAACTTGACAAGGATGTCTGTGAATCATAGAATTTCTGCAGTGGTTCCAGCAAGAGACTGGGATATGGCAACTAGCTGGATTGTTGTTGATATGAGCATCCTACTTCATGCCTTTATTAGGCAAGCAGACCCCTCCCAGTTTATCAGCTATCATCAGTCTCATCTGCAAATGATATCTCTTGTTAAGGGAGGCTGAGCTAAAGGAGTTGTGAAGGATATTTTTTTTTTTTTTGACTCAACATGCAGCTTTGCCTGAAAGGGAAGGATTTTTTTGTAAGCTAACCCCAGCATTGTGTAGTGAGGAGGCTTTTTGGCCTTAATCAGAATTGCAACTGGGAAAATAAGGCTGTTTTGTTATTCAGCAATTCTTACTGAAAGTGATGACACTCATTCACCCCTTGCATTTTAAATGGAGAAGAGTCTTGTGCTTCAAAATCAGGAAGTTTTAAGTCTGGAAAGTTAGCACCATTAGTAAGTTTAGTCCTGACCATGAAGTGTCTTGGTTGAGGTTTGTAGAAAAAAAAACTGAAAAGAATTACATTCTTGCATTTCTACCACAAGATCTCATGAGACTTTTATGATCTTGAGTCTGTCTAGAAAAGAGGCTATATTGGTGTCAATTCCTACTCAGAGAGCTTCAATAGGAGAATCCACGCTGAGGGTTGTAGCAGGGTAGCTTAAATGCCTACTCCAGGGCCATCTGGCTACTGTTGAGCATGGTCTGTGCTAGCAGGTGTGAGATTTCCTGCCTGCAAAATGAAGGGAGAGCAGGGAACCAAATCAGTCTGTGATGGAGATAGCAAGAAGCTACTGGCTTACAGAGTGTAGGAGTCAGTGGTGAGTGTTGGAAGCTCAAGAAGCCACATTTGAAAAACTTTGATAATCAGTTCTATCTCATGATTTATGAAGGAAGTCAAGGCCTGCTAGTTCTTGAAAGCATGTGATAATGCTGGTTTGTTTCCTGTTGTGTTCTGTGGCCTTTGTCATGAGAAAGAAGGAATGGGATTTCAGTAGCTGGTGCGCCCCATGAATGGTTGCATTGTGCCGTACAACCCTGACCTTTTAAATATTCTGTGATCTAAATGCCAGTCACCTCTTCAGAGCTTCAATAGCTCCTGGAAAGCGTGAGGCTATGGGGAAATGTCAACTGATGAAGAGACAGAGTAATGTGATTCATTGTCCTATACTATAAATTATTAAGGGTATTGCTCTGATGCAGCTTTCTGAATGATTGCAATGAGGATGGGCTAAGGGTGAGCAGATCTGTGCTTATGGTCTTTTAGAGGCCATCTCTGCAGAACAGTGTCGACAGATAAAATAAATAGGAAAATGGCATTTCTGTGTGTGGGTGAGGCTTTGCTCACCTTCAGCAGAAAAGGTGAGACTGTGATCCTTGAGTGCTGTGAGCTGCTGGCAGGATGAACAATGTTCTGTGCCTCCCCTGTCTGCTGTCTCTCTGGTTTATTTGGGTTGTAAGCTCTTCAGGGGAAAAGAATGTGTTTCCCTGTGTCTCTCTCTCTGTTACTGTAATGAAGATAGATGATAATATTTGCATATGGGGGGCAAGTTGGTGGTTGTGTTGTGAGATTTGTTTGTTTGTTTGTTTGGGTTTTTTATATTACCTTATGGTTTTGCTTCTAAGTCCCTGTCAGTAATTTCTGAAGAAAGCTTAAAAGTTAATGGCTGCTGAGGCCTCATGCCTATCCAACTCTCTGTCTTGTTCTGTCTCCTCAACTAATGATGTCTGATTATTATTAAAGTTGTTAACATTCCTTTTGGCAATCCTTGAGATCCTCCTGACCTGTGAAGCCTAGTTATTAGTACAGTGTATAAGTAAGTGAATCAGTAAGTGTAGGGGAAAAATAGAATTTTAACATTTATGTGATAAATAAGTGGCAAAGCATAAAATCCCAATTAGGATCCCCCATTCCCATTTGAGTGTTTTACTTTGCAGCAAGTTACAATATGCCCCAATTGTAAGCCCATGCTATTTTCCCTGCAAATTCCTTAATTCCTACATCATTGAAAACATCAGTGTTACTGAATTCTATATCATGTTTTCTATTTTTTTTTTGTTCAAAACATGGCCTGTGAGTCATTTGCTGTGCGTTTTTCAAACCCTGCTTTGAATACTAACTTGTTAATTTTCTTCTTGCTCTTTTCCATGGCACTTATTATTGCAGGAACCATGCTGGGCACCAGTGTTTGAGTTTTGTGGTAGTTTGGAAACTTGAAAAGTGTTTCTGTTCCAAGTCAGTGTTTTCTATAGAACAAAATTCTGAATTTATATTTTGGACTAACCAGTGGAGATGTGTATGTAACTAGTGTGTCTATGTATGTATATGCACACATTAGTGTATGTGTAAATATAAAACAATTAATTAAAAATGTTTAGCTTTGTTGCTTTTGATTTCCATTTACATTACAACGTTAAAATATTTTTATTTTTCAAAGGTCAAGCTTCTGTAATAATCTAAATGCTTAGACTTATTGCATTAAATATTGGCAATTTTACTTGGTAATTAACATGTGTGTGTTTGATATATAAGAGCAGAAAAATTTACATGTATTATGCTCTTTTATTAAGACCCTACCTCGTCCAGTGAATTTGGGAACCTACCATGGGAGTAGTCAGACGATTTGAAGAATTCAGCAGCTAATAGGGGAGATAACTCAGTTTATTTGGTTTCTGTTGAAAGGCTCAGAGGAGTCAGTGTTACTGCAGTATGTGTGCATTCCACTGAAGCACAGCTTACTGATGGAAAGTTTTTGAACAGCTTGACTAATTATATGCATAGTCCTACCTCCCCCCTGCATCTCCCCAATGATTCCTTCTGCTGGAGTCAAACGTCGGCAGCTCAGTCTAGGATGTTGACGATAACTGTTTCGGAATAGTTTTGCACGTTGGTGTGCAGCCTTCTTCTGTACATGCTATCTTGAGTACCACCACATACATGCTTGACACACGCCTGTTCTGCATTACTGGAATAATGTATGAATGAGGGATTGCATTAAGAGTGAAAGTCAGTGAGGTGCTTAGTCTTTGCTCTAGTGGCTTTGCTCTGTGTAGTGCAAAGCAGTTGGGAGGCTGCCGTAAGTGAGAGAAGGGAAGATTTATATTGGCTTAAAGGGAGCTTGGGGTCTCTGTCCTTGCATGACTGGAAAGGAGGAGGTGGGAGCGGGAGGAGTGCTCTGTGGCTATGTGTTATCCAGGGACAGCATTTACCTCTTACGTGGCCCAAACTTAGGTGGCAGTAGAGAAGAGAAGATGCAGAATGGCTTAGAAATCATATTTCTCTATCTTCCCTCTTCAGCCTCCGGAGCAGGGAATTCAGTCCTTGAGGAATACTTCTGCTATCTTGCTGTTTCATCTTGAAGCTTGTGAGTGTGTCTATTAAATGTAAACCTGTCTGTAAGAAAAACTCTTGGGACATAAATGGCTGCAATTGCTGAAAAACCCTATGTGCTTGGCTTGTTTTTTCTTCAATCTTTATCTTCATTTTAAGACTTATTTTATCTTTATAGTAAGGCGCCTAACTACCTTTCACGTTTAAACTTACTCCTGTCCAGTTTTTACTGAGAAAACAAGGAGAGGGAAGTGTTGTACTTGAAGGTATATAGGCTTTTCTTGTCTCTGCTTTTTTTTTTTTTTGTATTGGTATTATTTCTGTCCTCTCTCCCCATACCACAAATCAGCAAATGTTGTTTGTTCTTCAACCTAAAATATTCTTGCAAAATAAGAAGTCTTTCCTTCAAAAAATATAGCATTTTGGAACGTAGCTCTTAGCAGACAGCCTCTGCCCATGAGAGTGGAACTTGTATTAAAAGTGATGTTTAAAAAATTCAAATGGAGAACTCCTGGCATTTCAGAAGTACGAATGGTTCTTATGGATCCTGCAATGTGTTTGATTTATTTTGGAAAAGCACATTCAAATAGATATTAGTTCTAATTGTAGGGAAGGACAAGCAATCTTTTTGAAAGGCAAGCATAATGAAGACCTGCATATTTCATGATATATCACGTGCTGCTCAGGTGCAGAGGCAAAAATTCAATATTTTACAAGCGCGTCTGCCCAAACTGGAGCAGAGGTAGCTATTTTGCATCCTGCCAAAGTGTGTTTGATCTTGGAAGTTATAGAATATTTGTTTTATGACTATGGGAGTGCCAAGAAATTCTTTGAAGCAAAGTCAGTAACCTCTGAGGCTGAGATGGAATAGGATGAAACAGGAAAGTTACTGGAAAATGACATTGTTAAAAAAAATACAAAAAACCCCAAATCTAAACACAACAACCTTCCCCTCCAACTCTTTTTAAGCCTGCCTCTTTTAATTATATTGCCTGTCATGACTCTAATTCTTTAAATTAATTATGGTGACTGATACAGAGTTTGAAATACCTTTTCCAATGTATATGTGATATGATGGATTGTGATTAATTGAAATATAGAGGTCTGAAGTTTGATAGCTTGTTAGGTACAGTTTGTGATACAGCCTCAGCTTCCATTTCTTCTATTGAACTGTGCGTTTCTGAATGTCATTATTCAGAGTATTAGACCCAGAAGGAGACTATATAAATTACAGATCACTACTGAACAAAATTCCATGTTTACTTTTTACCTTCCAGGCTGAAGTAGCATATTCCACTATTACCCTTACTGTTTTTACAGGTAGAAAAAAAAACATGACAAAAACTTTCATTTTAAAATGAAATTTGTACTTGCATAGTAAAGCATTTGCTGTGCTGGTCCTTTGTGGACTTGCTGGAGTAGCACAGTATGTAGGTGTAGCTGGATTTGTTAAATATGAATACATATGTCAGTCCCTGTGAGGGGCTGCTTGTTTTGTCCTTTGGTTATTGAGTTCATCCCCCTGCAGTCAGTCGTGTGACAGACACCATGCTGGAAATGTTCAGTAGAGGGAGTTGGTTGGTGAACAGAAACAACTGCAAGTGTCAGACTTGCCAAAATGAGTCCCCTTCTTCTAATATTTAGATCTGAACCCAAGTCTTTCTTTCACTCCATCCCTCCCAATAAAGTAAGTTTGGGGCAGCTCTGTGAGAGACCTTGGTAACTTGGACAACTTGATTAACTCTTTTTCCAAATAATCTTACAGTGAGGTTGTGGGGGAGTTGGGGTTGATTTTTTTTTTTTTTTTAAATTGCCTTAAAATAATCTACAGTGGGAGAAGTATATGCATCGGTGTTTTATACAGAACCTAGAACAGTCATTCCCAAATTCTGAAAATAATTTTGATAGGTACAGAGATAAGATATTTAGGATTTTCAACTAAAGCCTTGAGACTGTCAGACTTTGCTGTTTTTGAGCCGTTCTGAGACTCCTTTTTTGCTGTTGCAATTGGGTGTTACAGAGGTTATAGATCTCTACAGTCTATGAACATCTAATGATATGAAATAATGATATTTTCTTGAAGAGATCAGTAGAGGCAGTACACATATTACAGAAACAGCATTAATAAAATATCTTTACTATGGTTTCTTTTTACTTTTCTGTACCACTATATGTAGCTAGTCAGGTCTAATTTGAATACTGGACATGACAGTGGTTCTTTTTCAAGATCAGATGTGATGAAAGCAATTATCCAAAAAAGCTCAATGGGCAGAGTTATTAAGAGACTTCAGTGAAAGGCAGCTGCTGTGTTGTGCAAGTAACCGTACTAAATAGCAGCAATGGCTATAGAGCACAGGTGGTGGAGAGGCTTCTGTCAAAAGCTTTGAGTGATTACTGAACCAAATACACAGTGGTGAAAATGCAATGGCCAAAGATAATATTCTGGGAAGAACTGAACAGTTAGCTTGTCTACCACCACTGAAACTCTTTGGTTCTATAGATGGCAAATGAACAGTATATCATGCTTCAGGCTGTATCTCAAATAATGGTCACTGACAATAGGCAGTTCTGCCGCGATACCTCAACAGTTTTCAGTTAACTTTTGGCAAAGGAGGCCAACCCAAACACTGTCGTAGCATTCTAAAGAGTAATGACAACACAAAAAAAACAGAAAGTAAGGCTCTCCCAGGTGGTTAAATGCTTTCAAGCTGAAAAGCCAATATTTCAAGTTTGGGAGGTTAACTGAATGTCTGATAAAAGGCAAGACTGTATTCTGGAACATAACTTTCCTGAAGTTGCTAGTGAACACTCAAAGTTTTATACCTAGAGAACAATAGAAATGTGCCAGGACTTGACAAAAAATCCATGATACTAGAAGCAGTGATACCAAAGCACTGGTACCTGAGAAAGGCGTGTAAAACTTGGTTACAGTGTGCAGAACAGCCCATGGAACTGTGCCAGCTCTGATAACCTGTGCAAGACGATGCCTGATATTTGGAGAAAAAGATAAGTGAACAGCAATGTATCATATTATGTTGCAAGAATCTGTAGAGCATGTGCGACCTGGAGAAGAGGGTTGAGAATTAAGCTATTAGCCCTGAGGAATTCCTCATGGGAACAGCGCCATAGGAGAGTATGAAGAGAGCATTGCACAGATAGCAAAAGACCCATTTATTAATTTTAAGTTGAGGATGCTGACACTTAAGACAATGTGAAATAAAGAGATCAGCACTGAAAAAAAAAAGCAGTGGTCAGCTGGAATGCAACGAGCTAAAAATTTGTTTTCAGGAAGAGAGTTTGTGAAGTAATTGGGAAATAGCAGTCTACATTTAAACATACAAACAGTATTCAGTTGTCTTTTTGAGGATGTTTTCTCCACTGACTGTACAAGAAATGTAGACTCCTAAGCTAAGGTATAAATAGGTTGTTATATGATTACCCTGTAAATGTATGCTTGTCTATTTAATCACAATTTCTGAGGAAAAGTACCCATGATATGTTTTAAACCTACCAAATCTTCAAATCCTTTGATAGTGGTACAACAAAACAGATTTGGGAAGATGACTTTCAAATCCTCTTTTGAATAAAGAAGTCCCAAATCAAATGGGCTTGACATAATTCAACTATGCCCTGGTTTTTGGTTCTGGGAAAGATTTTTAAATGTAGAAATTAGAAGTTGTTCTGAAAGCAAGTAGAAAAAACCAATTGTTAGTCAATTCTAGAACTGATTTCTACAGAATGGTTGTTGGTTTCAGTAAACAAACAAAAACTGGGATCAGTTGATTTGTGAACAGACCCCCCAAATAACTAAGTTAAACTGAATTAATTCCCACCAGTTACCACTAGAAAACAGAATGATGCAAATACCTTTTCTCTAACTACAAAATTCTGCCAGGTGGCTTAGAAACATATGACTGTATTGGACACGTTGGACATTTATTGAACATTTTCTGGTTTTAGTAAACAGAGGAATAAAAGGATTTAAAGTTGCAGGTGTTACTACGTTAGTCTGAGAAAGGAGCATGCGGGGAAATGCAACCTTAGGAGACATATAAGTATGAACCAACTGGCATATGAAATGTCCCTGGGTGCATTTATACCCAGACATTGGATGAAGCACCAGAGTAGCCATCTCAGTGGCATAATGAGTTCTGTTTTTCTTCTATCTGGGCTATGATTTCAATGTCTCTGCAGGCACTGCAGATCTTTTTAGATCTTCCTAATTCACCATGCAAAAGAGGAATTTTCCTTCTAATCCTATCCTTATTTAATTTTTTTCACAAAGGATCATTAGTAGGGTTAGCTGTAAGGTGTTTGTCTCATTAATGTGTTGCTGAAAGAACTTAACCTCAAGAGTTGCAGTTTTACTCTACATTAAAATGCTATGCAAATTCCCCATCTCACTCAGGGAATCATAGTGAAACACAGATTATTCTCAAATCACTTTTGACTTCTTTTACTAGGCTTTGGGCTCAACAGGCCCAGATGTAATTAAATGGTTCCTTTGTGCTATTTGGAAAATCCTTCATTAGCAGTGTTAGCCTCCTTCAAAATTAAAGCTGTGCATGCCTAATTGACCTGCTTAGGAGAAAAATATAAAAATTGCTCTTTAAAGCTATAAGGGAGTGAGAAATTCTTCTGATCCGTAGCACTGTCTTAAGCGTAACAGATTATACTTGTATATGTCATCTATTACAGTGGGAGCTATTAGAAACCTATCAGTCAACCTATTGTCTGGGGTTCTTCACTTATTTTCTTAGGAAGAAAGTTAAAGCAATGCTCTAAGTAGTTATCAGGCTAGGTAAGGATTTACAAAAGGGGAGGAAAATGTACATGTGAATATTTTCATAATGCTAGCCCCAAACAAGATAAGAATGGTAACTTTAGCTAGCTTGCTTCTAAATTTGAGGCTTTCTTGGCCCATAGAATTAAAGTATGGCTCGGGAGTGTTAACTTCTACAAATTAAAATGAGGTACCTGAGTCTTCTCTATGACAGAAACACATTTAAAAAATTCTGTTGGCTTAGTGGTAGTAGGATACCATTGATTAGGCATATTTCATTTCCATCTTGTGTTATTTTTAGGTTAGCATAACTAATGCAGTACCCATGTTAACATTCAACTAAACTGCTGTTACAGTCAAGTCAGTTGGGCTTCTTGAGCAGCCAAAATCCTTCATTTGTAAACTGATCCTGCTCCCCACCACCAATTTGCAACTGTCTACTTGTAAGCATTTTTTCATAATTAATGATACAGTATTAACATGTTGACTTGCTTATTGATCCTCCTTCCTTCTGTGACTGTGTTGGCTTTAGCTAAGAGGTGACTGTATGTTTACATGGAGTAGCTGGGAAAGGAAGACTAGTTCAAGACAAGATACCTGGTTTGGAAATTCCTTAAAAAACTGCTGAGATGGTTGGCTTTTTAATGTATTACTTCCCCCTGACCTTGTAACAGACCCAAAACCACAGCTGAACCAAAGAACTTCAGCAGATGTATTTTTAAAGACTTTGTCCTTCAAGTCGGTGGAACTGTTTTTTAAGGACTGACAGTGTGTTGAAACATGTTGTGCGTTGTCTGAAGAAGCTATATTTGCTTTGCCCAACGGTTAGAGATGGTAAAATTTTCAGTCAACTAAGTGTATACAGACTGTCTAGGACCAAATATCTAGTGTTAAAGAATGCTTTGGTTTTGGTTTGTTTTCTGCATGACATTGTGCATACAGTCTTTTAGAGACTGGTAGTTAGCCAACCTGTTTGATCTGTTTGGTAAGATACCTTCATAGACCTAAATGAGTAGGCTATTCAGTATCAGGCTGGGAGAAATGCATGTTTCAATTTGAACAATCATGCTGATAAATCCAAAGAACCATGAGGGCAGCCAGTGATGCAAGTGTAATGTCATATTGCTGAAAGCTATGAATGTCTTCAAGGACCTTGTAACAGTCACGTTTGATAGTGAGAGTTTTGCAAAGTTCTAAAGCGCCGAGATGACTTCTCTCGTTTTGTTTCTGTACAAGTAATTTCCAAATCCAGTGCAATGACCTGGTACTGTTTTCCTGCATTTTTCTCATATATATATGTGAAAAAACAATTGTGTCAGTACAAAAAGTGTACTACTACTGACTGATGTAGTCTGCAGGATTACTGAAATCTTTCTGGTGAATTTTCCTGTGGGGTTGAGTTGAAACATTCTACCAACTTGTGTCAAAATTAAGATATTGACCAATGATTCTGTGAGTAGCTTGGCTTATAGGACTAATTGAAATTACACGGGAAAACCAGCAAGAATATTTCAGTTGAGATCAGTGAGAGTTACCAAAATTTAATGCTAGATTTACAACTATTCGGATACATTTAACTGAAGTATAGTAAACTTTACTCGATAGGTTGTCTTTCGTGTGCCAGTGAAAATGTGAAAAGGTTATTTTGAAGTGCAATTCAACCTGCTTTATGGCAATTATAGGCTCTGGTAGCAGAACATAGTATGAGAATTTCAGAAAAATTGGATGAGTGGTTGTGTTCAACCTTCTTAAATAGGAACACATGAAATTATTTGTACGAAGTAAAAGCCAGAGTGGAAATGGCAGCAAAAAACTGTAACAAGCCTCTACAGCAAAGCCCCCTCCTATGTCCTTTTGTCTATAATAATGTTTGAATCTGCTTGTGAAGATAGGTTCTTAGAAACAATAGAAGGGTGTTCTGCCAAAAGATTTCCAAATTTTTTGGAAACTTTAAAATAAAACAACCTCTTAAACCCTGTAAAATTTCTATTATGTACTCTTCATCTTCAAATTAATAAATCATAAGATTTGCATCTATAATGAAAACTAATAAGCCTTGGTAAGATCAGCATGACTTTTTCTCTTGCATGAGTTTATGGTCAAATAACAGGCATTGTTATGCCTATATATGTGTGCATAACACGCATTGTTATGACAATGTAGCTTACTGAAATAACACTTGAAAGGGTTCATTCACTTGACTATTTGATCTGTGGAATAAACACTTAATCGCTGTTTATTGAGAATTATTTATTAGAGTATTCAGAAGTTTCTAATAAAACTAGTGACAGACAGCACTATGAGAAATTAAAGTTTCTTTTACAAGCATAAGACTGCTTTTACTGGAAAAGAGTGACTTTTTTTTATTACTAATTATTGAGTTTTAAACTAATTAATGTAACCTAAGACTTAGGTATTAGAGCACACTCAGTGCAAACATCTCTCTGATTGAGATGTGCAAATTGTAATAGAAAAGCAGAATGTTTGCCTGGATAAAGGAAAAGGATAAAGGATATATCACTATGTTACTGAAAACACAATTGAGATTCTCACCATTTAAATGTTAATCTCTCCTCAAATATGGAGAATGTTGATGTAGAATCATAATTCTGGAGTCTGACTCAGTGCTGAGTCTGAACTCTCATCTCCTGCAGTTGCCCCAGCACCTCACATAGAGCTGCCATGGAAATGTCTCCAGCAACTGCAGTTACATCTTTGGACTCCAGTCTGTTGTGGGTGCATAGACATTAGTAGACTGGAATTTTGCTGGTTCTGAAAACTTTAAGATGCAAACTCTAATAGTATGTGTTTTTAAAATATTGCTGGCTAATCGTTATGAATCATACTTCCCTTGAGGCAGAAGTCATTATTTGACTTCAGTGCATCAAACAAAGAAGGTTGTGTTTTAATCCTTCTGAACTGTCCTTGGTTTGATCCTTGATTGGGTTAAAACACCATATGAGAAAACAGGGAGGATAATTTAGTGTTGTCATCCATCTAAGTAATAATTATGCACTTTAATTTATTGGCATCTAAACTCAAAGACTTGCGAATGTCTGAAGAAAAATAAATGACTAAAATCAAACTTATGACAGAAACAAAAAGCATATTGATATATGATATCAGTCTGTGAATTAAAATAACAGTAGACAAAAGCCTGTTTTTTATTCCTGGCAAGAGACTAAGGGAAATGATCTTTTATTATTGTTTATAGTCTTGAACAGATAGTGTAATTAGAAAATTGATCATATTTACCTGTTTTTCTTCTGCAGTGACCACTTGCATCCTAGTCAAATTTTTGTCTCTGACTTTAGCAAAGATGTTCTTCAGTTTGCCATATTTTGTTTTGAGAATGCATGTAGATAATCCTAAAAATGTGGTAGCACCACCAGAGGCTGTGCAACCTGCCACTATTTTACCAAACCTAGCTGGGTAGCTTGCCTTTTTTTGGCTTTGTAGCTTGGAAGCAGAGGAATGCAGTATTTCAAGGGTTCCTAAAACTAAGAAACACCAGGCTTGGAAAAGCAATCATTCTCTAAGTGCAGTGGAAGGTTGTTAACCTTTCTAAGCCTGCAAGCTGGGTGTTAAGATTGTACTTCCTCCATATTGTAATCAGAGAGCTCAAGGAGTATGTCATAGGCAGGGGCAGACACTGTTTTGCTGGGCTTGCTCAGCTCTCTTTCAGGCCAGGGTAAGGTTGAGGAACTTAGGTAACTTGGTGATATTTGTGGCAGCATCCCTACTGTCTCATTTCCTGGGGAAGTCAATGCTCTGAGTTATCCAGCAGGGCCCCACAGCTCCAAAATAGCTCAAGAGATGTTGGCCAGTCACTCCTAGTACAAGAACAGCTGCCAGTCTCGTTATGAAATAGCATCTCTCTTGGCTTTTGCTGCAGCTTGGGTTCTGCAAATGAAGCGTAGAGGAGAGAGCTGCTGAGAGAAAAGACCATGGTGACCAAAGGAAACAGACTGTCAGAGAATCAGGGTGGTACCAAAGAGTTTATAAGGTTTAATTGCCAAATAAATATTTTGCTAACAGTTTTTTTTTGTTGTTGTTACCGGATGCTTCAGCCCAGTAAACATCTGATTGCAACACATAAAATCTTTGGGAAAAAAAAAAAATGCAAATTTTAATAATGAGAATTGCTGGGTTTGCTGAGCTCTGCTGGAATACTTTTATGTTGATTTGGCAAATAAAATCTCCTGCAACTTAATGCAAGTTCTAAAGGAATTCCTTTAGCTGAAAAATAAATTACAAAAGTACCAAAATACTCCTAGTTACTTTGAACACCCTATGAACTAATGCAATTTCTATAGTTCCTCCACAGTTTGTTGCTTGTGTTTTTTAAAAATTTATTTTTAGTCTTTGTGCTACTTCAGAGGTGTCATGTTGAAGCTTCTGAAAATGTGAAGTGCCGGCACTGTGCTGCTCTTCAACATTAACCAGAGGGTTTTTTTCACCCTAAGCACAATTTGATATGGGATGTTTTGGTTTTATTTATTGTCAAATCCAAAAAATATTAGTGTGTAATGCCCACACCTTTAAATAATAAAACTCCTATATTTGTTTTCAGATACTCTAATCTGTTGTTAATAAACTTGAAAGAATACAGTCTTGTCTAATAAACACATCAAACTAATGGGTACAAAAGTAGTTCAGAGAGTGTTTGTTGTTTGGTGTTTAGATTTCAGTCAAACTTAATCAACAATGGATGGGGCCTGCTGTATTTATTAGCAACACAGATCCCTGTGATTCAGTGCCAGGTCCCTTTGACTGGTTCCAGTGCATGCTGGCAGGGGTACAGGACTGATAAATACTTACATCCTTGTGACTGTGAAAGAAAGAGGGAGGGGAAATACTGCTGAGAGAACAGACCTCACGGTTGGCATGAATTCCTTGAGAGCCATTTTGAATCTCTTTCTATACAGCTAGCTTCTAAAGTCATTGATTCAGGAACAGTAGATGCCTTTTTGCTTTGTGAAACCTTCAGCTTTACAGATGGCTGGCTGCATAAGCCTGCGTGTTTTTGTTCTCGCTTCCCCTCCAGGATATTCTCTTCCCCCAACTCTAATTTTCATTCTCCTTGGCTTGTTACTGAATTTCTTGAAGGGCTTCAGTCATTGAGAGGAGAAATGCTGTCGCACACATGCTCCTTTTTGGGAGCATCTCTGATGGTCTAAAATATGCCTTGTCAGAGAAACTGAAGTGAAGGTGTTTGAATTCTTGATGTTTAATTTTTAAGTTCCAGTTGTGGAAGGCAAATTTGGGCTCATTTTATGGAGAGTAGAAGTAAATTACCAGCAAAAATGTTTCCATCAAATTAAATGAAAATCTTTACTGATTCTCTTTGCACCAGCCACTTGTGAAACTGCAGATATAGAGGTTCCAGTAATGGTGATTTTTCTGTCTTGCAAAAATGGGAAAGTCTGTTTTCTCTGCAGATACCCAAACACTCTTGCTTTGCTTCTGGAACTCTAAATTCTGAGCCTAGGAAGCAAAAATGCTCCAATTCTCAACAGAAGCATGTTGCATTTCTTGTAAGAATTAGTGTAAGATGTAAGCATGTAAGTGTAAGCATGTAAGAACTATGCTAGGAAACAAGTTGCAGCATGTTGTTCATGCAGTGCTGGAATTTCAATAATGTTATCTCTGAGACTGGCAGTTGCACTTGATACTGATAAATAAACCAGCCAGGTCACTGTATCTGCTACAAATTCTTGCTCTTGACATGACACTTGCTGTTTTACAGCTTTGAACCCAATTTTCTTTTTCTAATGGGCACATGACTCATGAAAGTTCAGCACACTTTCTGAGCAAGAGGGGCTTGCTGCAGGACTGAACAAACTATTTGAACATGGAGAATTCAGTCATTAACTATGAGAGAAATGATGATGCGGGGAAGAGGGGAAATCATTGTGGCAGTATTGTGTCAGCCTAATCACACAGACTTTGCTCCTGTCCACTGTCCCCAACTTCAGAGCTTGCAGCCATTTTAGGACGTGTCCAAACTGCAATTTAAATTAAACAAAATGCCCCTTTGTAAGTAAGTTGTATGAAGAGAATTTTGCAGTCATGATACAATCCTAAGATGTTTGTTTGAAAAAGGACAGCCAGGTGTGGAGGCAATGTAGCACGCAGCTTGCATACAGAGAAAGCTGCAAGAAGAATCAGTGTGAAGTTTGTTACTATTACTACTGCAACTTTAGGGGTTTTTTCCCCTAGAAAAGTGTCCTATGTACTTACGGGGGAAAACAAGTACTTTGATGTAGGGAAGAACAAAACTCACCTGTCGAGGTAAAAAGTCCCCTTGTTCCAAAAAGGTATTCTTAGAGAGGAGAAAGAACCAGTACCTATTTCACAAGTTATCCTGATATTTGTCACTCTTAGACTGGGTATGAAAAAATATACGAGTTGTGTTCTCACAGAAAATGTAGTGCTAACTCCTTTTGATTCCGGTTCCTAATGTCATCATTATCATTTGTCATATGAGAGAAAGGCAGGGGTGGTTCTCACTTGGAGATAGAAACACTGTGGACAGTGTTTGCAGAAACATCACCCAACTTCTCCGTGGGACTGTGTGTGTCTTTCTCTCAAGCTAGCTTGCTGCCAATAACTGCTCTACAGCAGAGGTTGCCCTTTTGTTGCGGGTTTTCTTTCCTGAGAGAAAGCCTATACAGATAAGGCGAGAAATGACTTCTTGTCACTTGAGAGCTTCATCTAAAAATTATGGTGCTTATATTTTCTGTCTAACTGAGTATGACATGGAACACATGCTGTTTCTGTTTACCTCACTGAGATGAACTCATGTTTCAAGATTGGCCATTTAATGTCAGCTAATAGTAATAGTCTCTATCCCCTAGGGCCATTTGGAGGGAAAAAAAGTAGTAAAAATAGAGAATTATCATCTCATTAAAGTCATCAGGGAAAGAGAGCAATAGGTGTCACAGGTGTCCAGTAGGAGGTAGCAGTGTGGCTCATGTTGCCACCACAGCAGGTGTGAATCTACATCCACTAAGGTTAGATGCAGGCAGACTTTCCTAATGAGTAACAAAACCTGCACCATTAGGCCCCTTGCTGGATTAATTTCTTGACTTTTTGCAAGTTTTGTGAGTAATGTTAAGCACAGAACTGTTCTCTTCTCTATGGTCAAATAACAGTAATCAGTGTATTTGAGTGTAACTGAGCCCTAATGTACAGAAGTATACTGTACAAAAAACCTGGTGGCATGAGCATGAAACAGGTATGCTGATGTGAATATGACTGAGTTTCCTGGAAAAAAAATAGTTTTTTATTTTAGGATGAGTATAAACCATTTAGAGACAAGCTCCATGATATATTGATGAATGCCCAAGCTGAAACATCATGGTAACTTGAGTTTATGACAAACTGATCAGTGTAAAAAAATTTGAAATTTCCACCCTATATTTTGTGTCTTCCTGCTGTCTCTTTCTCTAGTATTTCTTCAAGATCCTTCGGTGAACAGATTTATCTATATAGTATCATCTTTTCCCAGGCTGCAGGAAATCTGTTCAGTCCAGCTGAGCCCCATAACAGCTACATCTTCAGTAGGAAGACAGGAAGTATGATCTATAGAACACCCTTTCCTGGAGAGATTTAGATCAGTGACCACATAGAATGCAAAGCCTGCTAAGGATTAACCAAGAAATTGACCTGTTAAATATGTGAGCAGAGCTGAGATGCTTGGTTCGAACACAGATCTGGTATAAAAGGTACAAGTCTACCACAGTAGCACGTTCTTGCAGATATCGTGCTTTGGTACTCCTATGTCCTTTACTCATAAAGAAGCAAACCTCAAATTTTACCCAATTGGGATTAAAACAAATCTTGCTTTTTTTTTTCCTTATTATTTGTAGGAAAATGCAGCCTTTTTTTCAGAAATAGTGAGACTGTCTGTGAAGGAGTTCAGTGGGTGGAATTACTCACAAGGGTAGTTCAGTACCTTGCATAGTTGCCTTGGATATAATTTGGCATTTTATAGTTTGAGAATACTCGTCTTACTGTTCCTCTCCCTCTTTTATTGTCATTCTAATTGATGTTCTCTTGCATATGGAGTTAAAGTAATGTTTGGTGAACAAATAGTTCAGGAGAGGAAGTCTTTTTTATTATTCAGAATATGAGCTATGTATGAGTTACAGTTCTCACATACTTATTTTTCAAAACTATTTAGGAGAACCATCTTTATGATGCATGTTTTTCAAGAAATCTTCAGTGTCTTCTCAGGCTGAAGTATCCGTGAGTTCCAAGCTTTTGAGGCTATGAAATGTATGGCTTTATGTTCTGTGGTATCTTATCAATGTCTTGTGTTGGGTCTAACTCAGTGATCAAAGTCCTGATTTTGAGGTGAATGTTTTAATTCAACTTTGGCTAATACATAAAAATATTTGTATAAAAGGTTCCTTTCCTACCACCATTCCTTTGGGCAACTTGGCAATTTCTAAAACAATTGTGGAAAGTGATTCTGTAGAGATCATTTTGTCTTTGCCTCAAGCATTTGCTCTATTTTTCTTTCCCCATTGGGGCTTGTGTATAGCTAGGGTCTATGGCATAACCCTACAGTTTTATTACATACACAGCAGCTATAAAAGACTACGTTCCTCGCTACTGTGAAGTAGCAAGGTTACCCAGAATATTTAGCAAACAAGTTTTCTCAGTAGATCTTACTGACAGATGGCTTTGCAACTTAGACATACAACTTACATGCTCTTTTTCGCTTGTTTTCCTTTTTACAATCATTTGGGTTCTTGCAGAAAATTCAGTTTCAGTGGAGGCAGGTTGTGAAACTGTTTCCACTGAAATGTTGTGAAGAAAAAGAGGAAGGCTGAAGTGCATTTTTATCATTAGGAGGCAAAGTTTTGATATCGTCTCTTCAGAATACTTTTGAAATGTGGAATATATACTTTGTGGTATTTAGGCAGTAGGGGAAAAACCCATAGTGTGTTTTGAATTAAACTTTCTGGACCTAAAATTTCTTCTTATGAATTTTTTCACTCCTAATCAGAACAAAACTGAACTTCAAGGTCTTCAACAAAATGGATATTTTTTTTTTACCTGGCAGTTGTTCTGAGCACTTACTGTACTTTTCTGATGAGTAGATGTATTTAAAATTTGGCAGATATTTTGAAGAGATGCACCTGACCTCTGTGCAAGAATTCAGAACATGTGGGCTTAATGTTTGTAGTTGTCACATTGACGAAGTTCTGTGTGGAACAAGCAGCTGAATACTCTTCTCTCCTCCTTTTATCTGAAATGTGTATGCATGCCAGTCTTCCCCTTCTCCATGCCCCCACCCCAAGTGACTTGGGCACTTGAAAATGAAATGAAGAACTGCATTTGTAAGAGTTGTGTTGTGACTGTGGAGGGACTTGGTTCATTCACCTGAACTGTGGGAGGTCCGAGTGTGACAACTCCTCTGCCAGACTGGGGCAGGTTGTTACCCTGGGTTTCTCCAAGAACAAACATGCTCACTACCAGGCTGCTCTTCAACTCTGCTCTTCTTTGATGTTGCTTCAGTGGGAGACTATCTGCTGAAACAAGGGCTGTGACAGTGATATGTCATCCCCAGATGATCACCCAAAGAGAGAGTTAGAAAGCCTTTGCTTCTACCTTTAGAAACCACAGTCAGCCTTACACATACCACTGCCCTAATTCTATACACCATGTACTAAAGAAGAAACTTGCCACGGTTGAGCCAACATTAGCTGTATCTGCATAGGCCTTTCACAGTGGAGAACTTGACGTGTGGAGAAGACAATAGGCTGAATTGTCTTTTCTAAATGTTTTTTTGACCCAAACTATTCATAGGGTGTATGTTAGCTGTACCTTAGGGATCACATGATTTAAGAAGCAGGATTCATTCCTAAAACAGGCTTCTAGACTTTCATTGATATGTTGGTGTAGTATAGTTGAGTGAACTATAGAAGTGTTTTAAATCTACTCATCACAGCTGCAACTGTAAACTGTAGGAAGATTTCAGAAGCACATAGTCTGGTCATCTGCAAGACAAAAACAAGATTTCCAATGCTTTCCTTTTGATAGCTTCTCTGCAAGATGCTGAGGAGCCTCTTCAATTAAAAATTAAGGCCATACAATGCTATTGAAGACTACGTTTTATGCAAGTGTTATGTCTGACCATTAATAAAAAGTGGACACACAGCAAAATAACACTACAGGTTATGACTGGCAGAGCTCATTTTAATAGCATTGATCTATAAAATATTTAAGATAATTTAACCCCAAAAAACCAACTGACCTCAAAAAACTACACACACAGTGCTCTATTTCTTCTATATTTGGTCACAAACATCTAATACAAGGTCAAAGAGCAATGTTCTGTACATTCCTTTTGGAAATGCTCCGCTGGACACTGCAGTGGCAGAAAAGCAGAAAATAGGTTCCAGAATATATGCTTGGACAAACAGATCACACAGGGTGATTTAAAAATCCATGTTTGAAATCTGTTTGCTTAAATATAACCACATTAATGCTGTTTTATAGGATCTGGGCACCTGTGACTTGCTTATGGATGTCAAAGTTAAAATCCCAAAGTCATTAAGCTAATTAAACACAATGTGCCTAGCCAACCACTAGAAAAAAATAAGGCAATTTATAGTCTCAATAACTATCTTACATTAATAATATGAGGCCTAATGTGTGGAAATGTTATTTGGTGATTAGATGAACAGAGAGAAATATATCATCCTGGGCACAAAACACTTTTTACATGCTTCCCTTCATTGGTTACCAACCATAAATGAACTAATAGTACCTAATTTGACTGTTTAATTATTTCTTTTTGGGGGACATAGTAAAATATTCCAAGATAAGGAAAGACACTGTGACTGCAAGTCAGGACTTATGGAATTTTTTCTAATTTTTGCCAAAGGTAGTCTATGACCTTTTACTATATCAGTTCAAGAAAACCCCACCAATTGAACAAATTAATGGGAGAAATAAACCATTAGAAATTTTGTTTCTGGCTTGAAGACTGTAATCTGTAGCTCATTTAGGGCTAGGAGAGGATATGAGGAAAGTACTGTTACTTTTCAATTCTCTTATTTTGTTATTAATACATGTTATTGATTATTGTCATGGAAGTTACATTGCACACAATGGACCTTTGATCAGAGCTTATATAACAGTCTTGAATTTTTATTCTCTTTTTTGCCATATTTGTGTACTTTCAGATTTACCATTTAGATCTGCAAAATCCCCGTTCATTTGCCACCTGATAGCATAACTGCTTGAGAACTTCTGGTAAATTAAATTTTACCAGTTTGAACTTGCACAGTCACCCAGACCTTGAGACCACTGCACTATTAGGCCTCAACTAGAATAATTCTCAAAGTAGGTATTTTCCCTTCCCACTCATCTCACCTGACCTGTAGTGGGTGCCAGCTGAATCTAGCCAAAAAGTGCTCCCCATGCCTTAAAAAGAAAGTAGACTCAAGTATAATGACACAATGAAAAACAGGGACTTGAAGAGGTTGTGAGAGCCTGCATTGACATACGTTGAGATGGTGATGTAATGTTCTGGCTCGAAGTTGTGATATATGGCTCTTCAGCGTTGCCAAGGGGAGCTAAGCCTGTTCTCAGCTTTACCCTTGCTCATTTCTTCAGCTAGTAATCAAGCATTTTAAAATGACAGTTGTAAAATCAGGGCAGCGACAGCAGCAGAGAGGAATAATTTTCAAGTAAACTGTTAGTGCCCCTGCTTCGCGGATCTTCTAAAGCGGGATTAGAGAAACCAGATACCAAGAAGTGCCCTGTGTCATGGATCCTGACTGTGTTATGTGTCCTGGTAGGAACATGTGTAAACTGAAACGGTGCTTTGGGATGGGGACATCTACATAATCTACGCATTGTAGAGGGATTCACCTTGGACTAGCTGTAGTCTGGAGTCAGTCCCAGTTTGGTTTCCTGTTCCTTGAATCAATTTCATGCACTGCAGACTAGTTCCAGTCATGTCTTACAAAATGAATGTTCATTAGCAAAACACATTAGGTGTTTACTTGGAGCATATCTCTCTCTTTACTTTCCACCAAAAGGAGTCAGGTTGCATGCCCTGAGATAGCCTTGCAATAGAATCATAGAATGGTTTATGTTGGAAGGGATCTTAAAGATCATCTAGTTCCAACCTTCCTGCCATGGGCAGGGACACCTCCCACTAGACCAGGTTGCTCAAAGCCCCATCCTGCCTGGGCCTTTGGGGCATCCACAGCTTCTCTGGACAACCTTTGCCAGTGTCTCACCGTCCTCACAGTAAAGAATTTCTTCCTCATATCCAATCTAGATCTCCTTCTTTCAGTTTTAAACCATTAACCCTCATTGCTACACTCCCTGATATGAAGTGCCTCTCTGGCTTTTAAATCAAAGAACATTTAAGTAAAGATGGAGATCCTGATCCTGAAATACTGTAAAATGCTTTCTTTCTTGGGTTAGCTGAAAAAGACTGAATATGTTCAACTACTTCTTCCTGTACGATAGCAGGGAAATAGTGGCTTGTGGACTCCTTCCTTGCAAAGGGAAAAACTTGCAGTAGCTTTTGCAATAGTGTCGCTCCAGAAACATGCATAGCAATAAGAATGTAGAGGATGTGGAACAATGAATACAGGAAAGCAAGAGAGAAATCGCATCAGAAGGTACCTGGAGGCATGATGTCTGTGCTTCTGTCTGGTGTCTGAAACTTAGCCACAGGATAGGCACAGCATGGGAGGTGAGGAAACAAATGCTTCATGGTGCCCCATCAGCACTGTGAGGAGGACTGCAGCTAACAGGACTCCAGTGTTGAAGGCTGGCCAATTCTTAATCTTTCCAGATGAGATTGCTATTTGTGCCAATGAAGTAGTGATTGTTAGTTATGTAGAAGTGTCCAAAGGTGACTATAGTCAAGCATTTAGCTTAATTTTGCAACAGTATCAAACAGCCAACAGATGACCATAACTTTTGATCTCCATTAAGTTAGCTTTTGTCACATGCAAGAAGAAAGCATGAAAAAAGTAGAAGTGTCATATCTTTAAATCACTTTCCTTTTTTATGCCTCAGGCTCTGGCATTTTCCTTCAGTGTTTATTTGGTTAACTGAACACAAGTCTTCCTTACTTACCTTTTCTCAAGTACTTCCTTTGGGGAAAAAAAGTGACACAAAGGATCTCCAGCATGGAAGTTCCCAATGGCACCTACGGGCAAACATGTCTTGGCCAAAAGCGCGACTTCACTAGTTTTAAGTGCAGACCTCCACAGCCCCTTGATTTTACTGGAAATGAACATGAAAAGGAAAAATGTAATTTGGCTGGTAACATCTTCTGGAAGGGTCAAACCTGTGATGCATTGGGGTAGAGTGGGAGCGGTCTCTGATGTTAGTTTAGTGATTAAGTTACAGGAAGGAGGAACACAGAGTAGCTACGTGAATAGAGAAGGAAAGTATCTTCAGGGAGGCCACCCAAACCCCGCCCAGGTCTTAGCTACATTCTTTCCAAATGCCATTCAGAGAAGCCCCCTTCACTGAACATAGTATAAACTCCCTCATTAAACACTGTCAGAAGATGTGGTAAGAAATTATTTGTTTTTAATTTTTTCTTAAATTAAATTTAATTTAAAAAAGCATAAAAGCTTTTTTTTTTATGTTTTGTTTAGTATTTGTGAAAGGAAGTCTTGGGTTCCAACTATATACCAGTTGCTGAAATAGCCATTTTGTATTTATGGGACTGTAGTTAACAGCCACAAGTGAAATAACTTGCTGACATAAAGGTAGTAAGAAATGCCCAGGAAAAAGATAAGAGATTAGGCCAGAGAGAGAGAGTAAAGGAGACTAATATCACCATTAAGCTGTTCATGCTATATGTGGATATCCATTGAATATTGGCATATTTGTGCAAAGAAGAATGATAATAGGAGAATAAACCGATTTTACAGTTAGGCATCTTCTAGAGATCTAGTTTTAAGTCCTGGATGAGAACTGGGGAGAAGATGTAGAATCAAGCTTTTGTCCCTCTCATGGGTAGCCAGGCCACTTGCTTCTATTTAACTCACAATTTGGGGAATGCAATTTTTCTAGCCTATATGGCATGTTTGCTGAGAGGAAGCCTGTATACCTTTAGCACTGCGACTGCCAGAGTTTACCTGAGAATCAGATTTACTGGGAAAGAGAAAGGTTCAAAATCTTCTGGGTGAGAGAAAAAAGCCTCTGGTTGTGCCAAGGCTATCTAGTAGTACGTGAAAGAAGAGAGCTCTTTGTGCTATATCAGATCTTCCAGAGAAAAAGATAACACAGCTACAAAAACAAAGCTTGATGGGAGAACATCATTGTGTAGGAGGGAAGAGCAGTATCTATAGCACAAGAAAGATGCAAAGTATGTTGGGTAAGTGTTGGACTGAGCTACTCTGGCAGATTAGTCTTGCAATTAGTTAAACTTTGTTGTGTGCACCTTCAGTCTGTTCAGCTGGAAGGAGTCACAAAAGCAAGGTATGAGTCAAGGATGGAACTAATGTCTGTTTCCATACACAAATGAAGAAGATATTTTTCTTCTTCCCAGTGGGAGGAATGGAATACAACCATGGAGGTAAAAATGCATCTGACTCACGGCAAAGAAGTCATACATCAGTTAGATAGATTCTGTCACATTTCTTTTGTGAGCAGTCAGTACAATTAATGTATGATCTGCCCTCAGTCTTTTCCATGTCCAAGAAGTGCTCCTGCATGACACATACTGGAAGAGTACTAGGACTTTAAAATTTAAGTAAGGCAGTTATGATACCTTTTGGTCATAAAGTTATCATAACTCCTGTTTACAAAATAATTGCCTTGCAAAATGGAAGTCAAGGTTTTGCTATGGCTGAAAGGCTCTAATATTTACTTATGTATTTTTCTGTCTTTTAAACCATGCAAGTTCCTAAACATGCATGCATCCAAACCACTTTAGTGAGGTTACATAAATCACAATTGTCCATGACAGTAATTACTGGTTTCAGAGGGTGATGACTGCAAAATAAACCTTTATTTTTACAAACATCAGAACTTAAACTACATGCATCATTCCATGCCAATAGCAAGTATTTTAGTATCCTGGTTCATTTTCCCCCATACAGGCTTTGCCTTTTTATGATTCACACGTAAGAGTCAGCGTAAATATGTTAGTCAGATTTTTCCACTTGCCATGTGTTACTAGAATTTGTGTCTAAATTTCTAATAGAGCAGAAATATATATCTATATAATAACAGTTCCCAGCTTTATTTTTTAATCCAGGTACATGTTCTTCTGGCTCACCCCTTTCTACAAGTTCTTATCTCTGCTTCAGACAAAAAAAAAGGAATACCCCATCATTAAAATGATGAAAGATATGGCATTCTAGAGTATCATTAGGGTTTACTGGTCTTGTATTTTGAACTCGGAGATATACTGCAATTCAGAGGCTGTAATAGCACCGGTACACACTAATACATTACTATTGGCTACTTCTCCTGCAGCAAATCTGTGGTAGGTCCATTTCACTATCTGAGGTCCATTTACGTAGGTCCGTTTACTAACTGAGACCAGCTGGCTTCAGTTCAATATATTGTCTCCCATTTAAGTTTTTTTTTTTACTTGTGTCAGCGTTGCAGAACCCGGATATGATAGTGTCTTTTGGGAGATGGGGATGTTTTCTTCATGCGGGTGATAAGCAGTATGGGAATCGTGGGCTTGGGCAACAGCTGGAGCATGTGATGTGGCAGTCAACTGGATGAGGCTGCTGAGGAGGGAAAGTAACTAAACAAAACTGATAGTTTTAACTGAGTAAGGAAATGTTTAACTTCCAGATGTTAAAACTCTAATCCCCCTGACGAAAAGTCTTATCCTTTTGTGTTTGGAATGGATGGGTGAGCAACATGCTGCACCTGCCTGGCTGCTCCTGTGCCACTGCAACACAGCCAGGGTACAGCCCTCCGCTACCACAGATGGTGTGGGAGGAGCAGTGGTTTTGCTGTTGTTTCTTTCTGAAGGGGTATTAATAATTTTTTCCTATGAATGAGTGAGTCTCTAACAGATACCAGAGCTATGTCTTTTGTGGTTTAAATTAAAAAGTGTCAATACTAGGTACCACTGAGGTAAAAGTGAAATTATCTGTAATGAAACCCCAAATCCTTGGGCCCAGCTGATCGTCAAACTGCGCCTCTGCAAGCTAGTGAAAGCCTCTGGAGCAACAAACAGCCAGGCAGAAATCTCATCTCTGTCCAGGAAGGAATTTCGCCGGCATGGAAAATCCCTACATGTGGTAAAGGGCTGTTTCTGCCAAAAAGAGTTGGCATGGGAAACATCCCAGGGTTGGTTAGGGTATGCAATGTTCACACATACAGCATGAGCTCAGTAGTGGGATAACAGGACTTTGTTCTTGTAATAGCACTAAACCAGAACTGAAGGCAGACCAGGTTAGAGGTGCTTCTGCCACACTGGCATTCTTGATGTAGGCATGAGCTTCCTTCTCGATGCCTCCTGTGAGGACCTTCTCCCACCTTCCTCCTCCCCGTGGTCCTGGCCATAGTCTCCTGTCTCAGAGGAGGGGAGGCTGCCTGTTGCTAGTTCTTTTTACTCTTTTCTTGGGTCTCCAGTAACTCCCATAACCTCTCCAACTGCAGCTTGTCTTTTGTTTATCTGGTGACAGGCAAGTGTTGCCATTGTTGCTTTGTGCGATCCTCCAAGATCTCACCCACATTTATTCTTCAAAATGGCCTGAGGTGCCGAGCTCATTTGTAGCAGAGCCATTCTCTTTAGGGCTTATGCAGCTGTTGTTCCTTTGCCAAGTAGAGCATGTTACCCTGTGGGTGAACAGTTGTGGTTTCCAACCTGCCATTCCTCTGGATTTTGTCTGTCTTTTGAGAGGATGTAAAGGAATGGCCCAAAAACTCCGGGTGGGGATTTCCTCCTGTTCTCCTTTCAGTGGCCCCACCAGTAGCAAGATTACTGGGACTTTAGGTAAGCTCAGAGGCTATGTAGGGTTTAGCTCTAATTTCAGCCTGCATTTTCTGTTCTGCATAAGGCCTGTGGTAACTGTTTTCTTTCTTATTTTGAAGATATTCTGGCAAATATCTTGCTGTACTCACAATATACATATGCAATATCTGTATTTGATTTGTGCTATTTCTTTGCCAATAATGGGCAGTACTGCCACATATAATTTTTCTGCTATTTGGGATTTTGAAAGATTTGAGTACAAAATGTATCATGCACATAAAGAAATGTAGTGCAGAGACTACACTACATGGGACTTCAGTTTATGTTAGCTGTGAGGAAAAAAGTGAAAATCTTTTAGGCTCTGTATTTTCACTTCCACAATATTTGAAGGCTCTGACTTTATTGCACCTCAGATCTCTTCCCCTTCTCTAAAAAAGACAAGTACCAAAGGACGACGACATACAGATTGTTATCTTAGCAGGTAAATTTACGTACCCCCAGTCTGAGTGAACATATTGTTAGCACAATTTCTTATTCAAACCACATTAATTGACAGGGAAATTAAATTACCGAAAAGGAGCAAGGTTCTACTTGTTTCTTGACTGCATGTATAGAAAACTAGATATTAAAACTGAAAGATATCAAAAAGGTCCCAATATCTTATCTATCGATAAGATAGAAATAGTCATCTTTCATAACAATGCTAGCAGCAGTAAATGATGAGATTTAATAGACCAAATATTTTTTGGATCTCAAACAAGACCCCAAAGGCACCTGTGCTTCAAAATATGCCTTTTAACTACAGAACCTGTTCTTCAAATAATTTTGGAAATTTCATCCACATTATCATTTTACAAATTATGTAGGATTTTCTTATACTAAAAGCATACCAGATCTTGGGAGAATAACTGGTCATTGTATACAAACAGTTATTTGCTACTACCACAGTTTCACATTTTATTTTGGTATGAATGCATTAGAGCAGAAATGTAGCAAGCTGACAGTACTGTCATAGAATTGGGGTAGCTAATAAAAGGTTTTATGTTGAGACAAGGCAGTTTGAAGGCTCAAGGACTCACTACTCAACAGAAAGAATCAGTCCCTAAAGATAGCATGATTTGAGGAAATGGGTTGCTACTTAGAGCTGTTGTGAGTGACTTTATAATGCACCTCTGCAAAAAAAGCAGTGATGCATTAAAAAAAAAAGCACATGATGTATTAGCAGGACATTGACCCAAAACTGCACAGCCATCCCCAAGGTAGGTGCCACATTAAGTCATTTCTTCATTTTTACTTAACAAATAGAAAGCTGCAGCAATCCTCACCTGTCATGAGTTAACCTTCTTGATTAGCATGTAAGACAGGCATGTGAACTGGAGCCCAGCTTTGTGTCAGGTTGAGGAATTTGGCGTGCCATAACCCCCCAGAATTGTGATCCTTGTGGGACTGGGTTCCAACCAGTCAAACATCCTATCAATCAGGAGGACCCCTGCATGGTATGGCATTAACTTTTACAATTCAGACTAGTGTGGGACTCTGCTATACTCAATCCATCAGTCAAGTCTGTCTGCACAGTTCCTCCACAGGGGATATATCAACCTTTATGATGCTGATCATTGACAAGCTGAGTTGTGATCAATCAGTCAGTTTCCTATCATGCTGCACAACAGCTGCAGGATAACACAGCCTAGACTGCTCCATCAAAAAAAAAAAACAACAAAAAAACCCACCAAAAAAAGTTAAATGAAAGAACCTTAAAAAACCCCCAATCCACCTATTCTTGGTGTATCAACCCCAATGACATCCTCCCTGACTTTTCTGTCCATTATTTTGTTCTCTCTTCCCGAACTCAATTCTGATGAATGTTTTTAATTAAGGTTTGTTGGAGTTTTTTTTTTTATTATTATTAAGTTTTGTGTGTGTATGTGTGTGTGATTACCTAATTGTTTGGCACAAAGAACTGTCTCTGATCAGGCCCAGGCCTAGAATAACTGAAGTAAGGCAGGTCACGATGGGAGAAGGTGGATTGGCAGAACAAGTGTGTTTACATCATCCCTGGCTTTAGCTTGTTTTATCAGTAGATTTGGCCCTGTTTGCTGTTTCTTTATAACTAATGGTGAAGTAGATCATATAAACCAAGAATGATTTACAGGACAACAATTGTTTGGAAAAGCTAGTAGTGAATGAAAGGAAATGGAAGAGAGAGCGAGCAATAATATGCATGCTGTGCCCTGTGTGTGGGCAAAGGATGTGGTAGTACCTGGGTGTTCATATAGCTATTAATTTATGCATACTCCCACTCCCTAGTTTTAGTAGAAATGACTAGATTTATTTTTTTTAATATATAAAATTTTGTGTGTATGTATATATATATGAATAAAATACATTTTTTGCTGTGGTGTCTTGCTCCTCTGTCATTTCTATCAGCGGTTTGCAGAGGAGTTTTTCTGGAAACGCTTTTGTATCTAGGAAAATACTGTAATCATACTGTGAAGACATCTCAGTTTTTAACAATTCTTAAGTATTTTGTAAAATTCTAGGAAAAAAAAAAAGTCTCTTGACTCCCCCAAGACTTGCTAACAATGTAATAGTCTGATAGTGTATGCAGTTATAACTTCACTTTTCCATTGATGGGACCACCAGCTTGCCAGTATTTTGGGCAGGTATACATTTTGGATTAACTTTAGAAAAATCAATAATGTGAAATTCAACGTGATTGGAGCTGTTCCTCTGCAGTTCAACAAGTGTTAGGAATGGAGGGTGGCGTGAGGGATGGCTCCGTTGTGCAACGGTAACATTCAACTAATGGGATTTGTGCTGTGGAGAGCAGTTGGAGTAGCACGGCTTCTTGGTTCAAATGTGCTACTTTCTAGGGCATAAAATGAAGTACCACTAGTAGCTGTGTTTTCATAACTTTAAGGAGCAACACTTTAGCAGTATGCAGTAGAGCCAATACACTGTTAGCTGACTGCAGGTAGGAAAATTAAGTGTCTGCAGATTAGGTGAAACACTTAAAGAGGTTCAGAAAGACCAAACCTTGCTGCTTACCCCTTATTCCATAGTAATGTCAGTTAGTCAGCTGTGTGGAAGAAGAGATGTTCTGGGGCACTGATCCCTTATTGTCCAGATCAGGTCTAGAGCTGTCCCAGGTCAGCACCTGGGACACATTCCTGGCCTAGATTGAAAGTTTTCCTTTCTGTTGCTGTCTCAGCTGTTGTATGCCCAGTGACCTTGGCCAAACAGCTCTCTTTCTCCTGATACCATTTCTCCTTGGAGATAGCAATACTGCTCTCTGCTATGGCCAACTCTGCGATCTGCCAGTAAAAGGCAGACAAGAACTGGGAGGATTTCATTGCAAATTTTAGAGAGACATTTTTTTGTATTAAGTTTTACAGCAGTTGCAGCCTTTGTGCAAGACTATGATTGCTTTGTATTTTCTACAGGAGGAAACTCCCTGTCCTACTTCCTTGTAGGAAACACTGGAAATTTTCATGTTTTGGGAAGAGATAATAGAATAAGAAATAGCTTGTTGTTCCAGCCCTACAGATACTTAAATACTGGTGAGGAAATTTGCCAATTTATAAGCCGGCATCTTACTTGGAAGGAGTGGAAAGCTCTGAAGTCTCTGTGCCAGGGAGGCAAGTAGTGCTAATGAGAAAAGGCCGGCAGATTTGTGTGAGGCCTGGGGCATCCTAAAGCAAGGATGCAGTGGATTTCCCGATCTCAGCATGATGGGGAAAAGGAATCACTTCTCAGGCCACGGGGTGGCAAATAAAGTAGAGGGGAGGAATGAAACCTTACCTACCAAAAGCTTCCTATGTATAACACAGGCCTCTGTGTCAGTGTGGGAAGAAGTCTAGAAATGAAATGAAATTGTACTGGATTCACTAGCTCTTCTTCCCTCCTCTGTATCCTGCCAAAAATGTTATTTTGCTTTAATTTTGTTTTTGTGTTGTTTTTCATGATGTTAAAGCATTGCTTGAACACAGATGTAAAACATCAGTAAAGTACTGTAAGGCGTGGACCACACAGACACGCAGTTCCTTTCAAAATGCAAACCAGAGGAAACAATCTGCCTTTAAAATTAAACTTCCTCATTAATTTCATTAAAAACGTGTGCAGCTTCTAGGGAACAGCAGAGGGTGACTTAAAACATGGCATTATCCCTTGAAAACTGGCAGGCAGTGAATGTGCTCCAGAGGAAAGAAAAAACAAGGCGGTCTGAAAGAAAGGTTGGGAAAGGGAAGCAGATCTCCAGCAGTGGTTGCCATTTTTCTACTCCTGTCTGCTTTGCTGTGCTCTGCAGACACACAATAATAACCCCAGTGGGCCCGGGGATCAAATGACGTGTTGCTGAAGGATTAGGAGCAATTCTATCCCCCTGGCATGGGCTTAGGAATTTTCATTAAAATGACCTTGGGTGTGGTGAGAAAGGAATTCGGGCTACATGGATGGAGAACTACACATCCTACCTGGGGAACAACAACAGGGCCTCTGCAAGACGCACCTCCCTGGGCCCCAAGCAGAGCTGTCATGCTTTTTTCTTCCTCAGTGCAGTTCATGGATTAGCTTGGAGATACGCAGAGGGTCAGAATTAAAAGGCATCTTTCCAGGAGATGGAGGGGGGAGGTGAGAGGATGGAAGGGAGGAACAGGCAAGAGGGCTGATTTCCTGGAATTGCTTAAAAATAAATACTTAGAAACAAATATGTGTTTGTTAGAGAGTGGAATTGCATTTAATTAACAAGAGAGCATTGTGCCTAAGTGCTGCAGCAGAAGAAAATGGAAAATTATTGCTAGATTGCACAACCCCATTTGGTTCATCTACACAAGCAGTGTTTACACCATTTGGTGAGTTTATTGTGTATGTGCTTGCCTGAGCAAAAGCTTTTAGTCCTGGTTTAGGAGTCATAGTGAATGTCTTCTTACAGATTGACTGTATGTATTCAAGTGTGCAGCATCTTGCACCTTACAGTCGTACTTTTTAAATTCATGCTGGTTAAATGCAATTGTTTCTGAGGAAGCAATTAACTCATAACTGTAATGCAGTTACCTATGAAATATGCCATAGCATCTTCAATTGGTAGCAACATTCTAGAAGAAATGGGCTTATCAGAATAAAAAGAAAGCACGATGTTGTTAGCAACAGAGCAAAAGCATTAAAGTAAGCAGAATGGTTAAATACCCATGATTAAGTTTATAGGGTGTGTGGTTGAATGGTTCCATGCTTGTATATGCAGTCTTGAAAAATTTCATCACCTCCTGGAGAAATATCCCTCCTTACCTTGTATTCAAGATAAATTAAAATAAATGGTGGGAGCAGATGTCATCCTGTTAGGGCCAATCTTTGCCTTTGCCCTCAAATTCCACTTCTGTGTCACTGTCTCATTTGAGCATCCTCAAGCTTTGCATCTCAAGCTGTTAAACCCTTGAGGCAGGCTCTTAAATGCACAAGATGGTGACCCAGAGGCTTTTCTCAAAATACCGATGGAAATGAAAAAAGGAAAGTGGTAAAATTCACTGACCGAGCAGTGGGCTGTTGAGTTAGTCTCCTCCCTATCAGAGTAGCCACGTAGTGAGCATATAATGCTAAAGCAGACGTTCTTGGATGTAACAAAAGGTGTTAAGGAGCAAGCGCTGAAAAAGGTGTATTATTTGTAGTTCATTGTTGTTGTCTGGTTTGAGAGGTTTGTTTTGAGCTGGAACTGGAAGTGACTTTAGAGATTCAAACTCATTCTGGAAGATGTCAGGGAACTCTTGATGTCCAAAGATATGATGTTCAACACCTGACAATTAGGTGAACCTGAGCTATGTCACAGATGTACCTGTTCCCATCTGTGTCCCCTACTGATCCTCATTGGACTTCCCATCCTGACCCCAGACTTGACCTGTAACCTCACATTTTTGCATGGTCACTGGGCTGTAGGTGGGTCTTCTCAGTCACCATACTGGCCCTGCTTGGCTCTTGGTTTGTCTGGCCCTGCTCCTACAGAGTTTGTGTGGGGAAGGAGCAGGATCCAAGAAGGTAGTTTCAATGGGATTCCTCGGCCCCTAGGCAGAGGGTCCCAGGTGAGGCTGGTCAGGGCAACCAAAGCCTACTTGTGCCCTCAGAATGGGGGACATAAAGATCCCTGGCTTCATCAAGAGAGTGAGGCAGGGTGTATGTCAATTTGTTCAGCGCTTGCTTTTTGTGAGATATTACACAGCTGCCTTGTTGGGAGAACTCTTTGCTAACGTCTTAAGAGAGAAAAGTCTGAAGTCATTAGGTTGGCTTGTGCTGTCCTGTCAGTGAACATGAGAAAACTCAGGGGGAGCTGTGGGCCACGGTTTCTTGCAGTTTGCTGAGACAGAAGCAAATTCCATAACTTTGAGCCATGAGTGGGACCTTGTTGAACCTAATGTACAGTTAAGAGCCTGTTAGCCCTCCTTTCTTTGATGGTCTCTCTCTAGAAAAGATCAGTTTGGGCTTGGCCTGGCCAAGTGCTATCTTCTGGGAGAAGACACAGCCCAGGGATGGACTTCTCTGGACCAGAGGAAAGGCTGAGAATTTTGCAGCAGGTGCCAGCAGGTGTGGCCGACCACCCAGACTTTGTAAATCAGAAGCTGATTGAGTGTGAAGCCTTGTCATGTCCCCAGAGGGTGCCCTAGGTGGGATTGCCATGATAGCAACAAAAGATTATCCAGGCCTCTCCTTCCTGAGCCTGCAGAAACACAGTCCTTTACTTCAGACTGAAAGAGTTTATTTCAGCTTGATTACATTACAAGAAGATCTTGGAGTGAGTTCATGCACGAGCAGCAGAAACCTGTCACGTTTGAGAAAGTATTTGTCAGTATGACTGGTCTGTTCCCCTAAGCTAAGTACCTGGAGGCAGAAGGCACCGTGGTTAATGGAGGAAGGCCTGGAAATATTAAGCAAACCTCTAATCTTCTACAAAGACGTGTAGGCTCTGCTGCTGAAGAGTGTTATTCTAGACATCTTATTTTGATCACTCTGTCTTACGTGGCTCTAGAAGGAAGAGAGGAATGTAAATGTGACCAAGCTCAGTAAGGGGTTTTCATGAGAATAGGCTAAATGATTTTCCTCTTGCGAAAGACCCATATAAAATGTATGTAATTTCCCTAAATCTCTGGAGATTCCTCTTCAAGAGATTGATGGGGCCCAGATTTGTAGAGCTGAGGATAGTAGGACCTGTTTTGCATTTTCTTCATCCTGTACCCACAGACAATTTGGTACAAGTTAAGGAGGGAAGTTTTGTTGTTGTTCTGCATAGAAGATCTCTGCCTCCCTCCACTTCCATTGTAGGAAGACTTCTCAGTGACGTGGGAAATGTTTTTTAAAAATTCTTTTAAGAGAACCTTCAGTCCCCCTGTCGTGGGATTCTATGGAGCTGGAAACTTGAATCTTTCCTTCCAGAAACAGATCTGAGAAGTCTGAAAGCAAAGGGAACAACTGTATTGGTGCTGGGGCTGTCTGTTCTCTCTTCTCTGTGAGGGTGAAAGAAAATCAGAGACTGAAACATCTTGTCATTCTCATTGAGTGAGGAAAAGCAGAGTGTGATACTTTATAGTGCCAATCTGTCAACAACCATTATTGCTTGAAGTTTTTACTTGAGGTATGCGAGTTGGTACACTTATTTTCATTTACAGGAAGGGTTATTTGAAGCAGAAAGAGGTTAATCTCTTATATTAGCCAAGTCATATTAGCACCGGCCAAAATGTTCAATAGAGTTTGTTTGCTCACTGTCACTATGCATAGCTAAAAGCATCGGTATGCACTGCTTCTGCCTGCCTATTATGGGTTATCTTGGGTGGCCTGTCCAACCCATTGATAAGGCCCAGTGGTGACACTGCTGTGACAATGAAATTGCCGGGGAAGGGGTCTTTAACTGAGCTGTGAGTCTAGTAATGTACCCAGCCTAGGTTTTCCTAAGCTGACAAATGTGTTCACTATGATCAGGGAGTACAGCAGAGGTGGCTAACTAAGCAGTTTGGCAACCCTTAATTGTCTCATCCCAGCTCCTCTAGTACCATTTTACAGGCCACAGAGAGACTGTTTTCCCTTGCTTCTAGTCCAAACCAGGTGACAGTTTTGGTGGCTATTAGTTTTGTTTTATTTTATTTTGTTTGTTTGTTTTCTCAGATACACATACTTAGATACATTACTCTCATACCAAACACAACAGTGTTGTGTTCTTGCAAATTTCTCTCAGGAGAAATGGAAGAGAGTGTCCAGTAAATACTGCATGGGAGATGTATGGATGCCAGTGATGGGGAGCATTTAGTGCTAGTGGAGGGGTACTTCTGAAAGGTACAGTACTATTTGACAGAATTTTCGTAGTTTTGTCTCTATGAGAATGTCCTGAATCTGAGAAAGCTGCCTGCTGAATGTGAAGCAGAGGTTCTGGCCATTCGGACCTGTGCATCATTCTTCCCCTCTGGTCTGGCCTGTGTGCAGACAACACTAGAAATCTTCTCATTTGGGATTCAGAAAATGAGCTGGACAGAGCACTGAAAGGGTCTTAAAAAGAACAGCCGAGATCTTCCAAGAGGATATAGGAGAGGTTGCACAGATCTGGGCATCTTTTCCATCTTTAATTCTGAGTTTTGCAAATATGAAAACTTTCATGTTTTACTAATGCATGCAAACGAGGGCTACATTGGAAATCCTGATTTATTTTTTTTTTACCCTTTTGTGCATGTTTGTGATATTTCACCATATAGTCAGTGCAGTCTCTGACTGCCATTTAGTCCCTTGGCAATATGCAATGTGGCTAGCAGGTTTCAAAACAAACAGAAGAGCTTTATTAAAGCAGTTTGACCAGAAGATTCAAAAGAAGTCTTGAATTGGACTTTCAGTGACTGCAGAGGTCTGTTGTCCCTGAAATACCTTTGGTGTGTGTGCTAAACTGTCACTCAAAGTCAGCATGAAAAAATGATTTCCGAAGCTGTTGGACAAATAAGGAGACTCATTCTGAGCAGGGACTAAATTGGTTTAGAACATATGCTTGCACTGAGCAGCCAAAGTACATAATCAGGTTTAGCAAAACAAAGCCTGATACCAAACTTGCCAGGAAAAATTGTTTTGTCATTTTGAAATCTGCTCGGTTTTTAAGCAGACCTTCCCAGAACAGAAAACAATGTGTTTCATGCCCCACTTCATCTGCCATTGCTGTATTTTTCCTCTGAAGATTTGTAAGGAAGGGGAAGAATATATAATCCCTTTGTTAAGATACTTAAATTAAAAGCTTGTTCGTGTTGAACTGCCCTTTCAGTCGGGATTAAGATTTGTTACCCAAGTCTATATACCCTGTAAAACAAGGACTAATCCAGACATTAATCACAGGAAATATTCCGGACCTTTTAAAAATAAACCATGACATTCTATGAAGAATACATAATTGGGAATATCCTGGACAGGTTGAAAATTAGCCCAGTGGATCGGTTGCATAATGATCAGCTGGGTAAGCCAAGGGGAAAGAAAAGAGCACATGGGGCGAACAATGCAGCGGCTTTGTGCTATTGTCTGCCTTTTCCTGTCCTCGAGTTCAGCTCGGTACAAACATTGCCATTCCAAACCAAATTATATTAACAGGAGGTGTCTGTACCCCGATCAACCTCGCTTCCCTGCTCTCCATTTTTTCCAACCACGGTTCGTATTTTTTTCCCCTCCTCTCTTCGCCATTTCCATCCAGCGTTTCCCAGCCCCGATCTGTTGCCCAGAACAACTTCTGCAGCAGTTGGTTTGTGACTGATCCCTTTCTTCAGGCAATATCTGTCAATGTCCCCCCTCCCTGCCAAAGGCCAGTTACTCATGTCAAGGTCAAACTGTGGACAGTCATTCTGTGTCTGCCCAAGTTAATCCAAACCAAACATACCATGTATAAGTAGCTTATCTCCCAAAATAAATAGATGATAATTAGCATAAGCCACCACACCCACTCCTTTTCCATTCCTCTCTGAAAAATCCCTCCACCTGAGTAAATCGGGATGCTTTGTCTGACCCATTCTTACTATGTTGAGAAGACAGCAAGCAAGCTCTGGCTCCAAGTGGAATTGCATTTACTACCTGGCTTTCCCAGACCAAGCCAGTCTCAGTGACACAGAAAAGGAGATGCATGCAAAACTGCTTGTAAAGAGGAGATGAGATTATGTCAGGAATTCATCACAACCCCTCATTTACAGCAGATCTACCCCCTGCTCTGGGTTTATCATTGTCAATTGTGCTGATGTTGCACTGGTAGTCTAAGTGGCCAGCACTCCTTGGGCGCAAAGGTCCCATCGCCGTTTTTTCAAAGACAAGCTCAAGCAGACCCAGCTGTGCAAGAAGACTGGGGTACTTGGAGTTACACTATGGATATGAGTCAGAGCCCTATTAAAAATCCGTATTTTGTCTGTGGGGCTTTCACCAGCTTGCTGCCTGGCAGGCTGAACCTTCACGCTATGGCACCATGGGACTCTGTGGTAAAAACAGTGTCCCTCTTTGGTGCCAGAGAAAACATAGGTAGCAATCCTGAGAGGAGAGAGGGATAAGGGTGAATGCTGATGCTGTCAGGAGGGTAAGTGAAGATGTGTGATTTAGAAGGAAAAGCGTGAACAGCCAAAAGTAGAGGAATTGATGGATCTGAACTGCTCTGCCTACCCAACCTATGAAGGGGTGATTGATGGTGAATTGTTTACTTCCATGGAATCAGTTGCTGGTGTAAAAAAATATTAATAAATTTTCTTTTTCATGAAATATCCTGACTTTACTCTTAGAGAAGAACTGCCTGATGCTGGTTGCTGAAGCTTGTCTGGGAATGGAGCAGGCAGGTGGGATTCTGCTGTGCTGGCAGACAAGAAAACATTTTCAAATTGCCTAAACTTTTTTCTTTTGACTTTAGTCTATAAAAAGAAAGAAAGACAGGAAATAATCCCAGCGTTTGTGTTCAATGTTGTAGAGGTAACATATTAGTCATTTATTAGATAATTAGTGTTATATATAACATGATGAAATTCTGGTCACTACACAGGGTTTCCTCTCTTATTTAGGCTTGTGGAGCTCTCCCTTGAGCCTTTGGGGGACGTGATTTGTTCAGAATGTGAGAGTGTCTATAAGAAGAGAGCTGAGCACCCACGCCTTGGCTATGGTTATCATCTAAGGTTTAATTTAGATTATTCCTTTTTTAATCTAGGTTTGTGTCTCTGTCACTCAATGCCTACAAAACAAAACATTAATATCTTGTTTAAAATAAAAAAAAAAAGGAGAAATACTCTAGGCTGAGCATGTTTTATACGTTTCATGCATTAGAGGATGCACCATGCTTTGGGGTGGAGTCAGACAGGAAATTAAAAGGTTAGACCCAGGACAGACAGGCTCTGCCATGGGCCCCCAGTCCAGGGGATTACAGAGGGAGAAGTGAGGCACAAGGTAACCATGACCCATTCCAGAGAAGCCCCCTGTTTGTAGAAGGTCTTTGGTGTGTGCCAGAAACCCCGACTGCCTTACAACATTGAAATGTTTCTGTTCCAGTGGTGCTCTTGTGCTTAATACCCCAAATTTTGGTTTAATTACACTATTTGCAAGTAGAGGAGGACGGGCATGTTTTGGATGGGGTTCTAGCCAACAGCAAAAGTGGCCCAAAATGCTGTTTTGAAATCTGTGCTTGTACAATCTGGGAAGTTGTATTGGCTATAGCAGCCCAGGAACACAGCAGAGGTGACATGAAAGCTCTTGGCAGGGGGTGGGGGTTTGCAATACGTAATTTCCATCAATGTCTGCGCATCCTTTCTTGGCTTCTGAAGCTCAACCCAGGTGTGCTCAAATGCTTCTGAAACTTGGCAAAAGCTTCTGCAAAGCTGGCGAGAGCTCTTGGGCTGGGGGAAGGGAGGGAAGGAGGTCATGGGGAAGTTTCACCTGGTTTTAAGTTTCAGGATAAACTTTTGCATGAATAACAGCTTCCAGCTTCAAGAATCCTGTGACAACATTGCAAGCAGGAATCCAAAATATTGGGGTTTTTATATGCAAGACAGGAGCTGTCAGGCAGAAGAATGGGATTTTAAGGCAGAATTGAAGAATAGGATAATGTACTTGTCACTGTACAGGATGTACTTACTGGAAGTCTGTGGGAAACATCGTTTAGTTAATCACCCGGATTTGGCCACCTTTTTCTCTCGTGGCAGGGGAGGGGAGGCAGGCTTTGACGGCAGCGCAGTGGCAGTTGTTTCCACCATGTTTCTGAGAGAAGGGAGTCATCTGGCACGTCGCTCGCAGCCAGGCTGAGGGCTGCCTTTCCCCGGCCGTGCAGCTGGCTGCAGCTGGCCGCCAGCAGCCTGAGAACTGGCTGCTCCCCCAAGGTGGTTTAGGAGACGCTCCCGAGTGGTGCCGTGCTGCTCGTGGGCTATCTGCCAAATTCAGCTCTGGTGGCAGGGGGTTAACCTTGTAAAGGAATTACATTGATCGTTGGGTGTAGCTAAAATGCACCCTCAGTTGAGAAGTCATACATTAATTAAGTTGATGGCCTGTTTAACTTGTAACCTCAGCAGCAGAGTCTCAACCTCTCTGTGGTCAAATAGATTTACCTAATGTAATGAAAGGCCATACCCTTTCCATTTCCTTCTTTCAAAGCCTTCTCACCGCAAACTCTCCTGGTGAGGCTACTTATCAGTGACAGCACATTTTTCATTACTAGTGGAGTATGTGTTAAAATGACATTTTAAAATACTTTTTCAACTATCTCACAGAGTGTGCTGCGTATTGACTAGCCAGTAATCAGTCCATCAATCAGTTATCTTTGAAGAATACTGGTTTGTTTTGTTTATTTTTTTTTAATTGTATTTGAGACAGCGCTCCTTATTCCAGGGTAAAAAAAAAAAAGGCTTGTAAAAAAAAAAAAAAGCAGAGGGTTTGTTGTTTGTGGTTTGTTTTTTTTTTTTTTGGTCCCAAGTTGAAATATTAATCTTTTCACTGGCTCATTAAAAAAATAAAAAAATTAGTTTTGTGGATCTGAAGTAATTAGTTTTGTTCTGAGATTCTTCCTGAACTAAAAAGACTAAGGCTACATATGTACACACACACACATGCATATATAAAAATAAATCACTTCTATTCTTGTAATAGTCATGTTTGCTAATACCATGACACACTGTATGATAGCGAGGCATTTATTTCATAGATTCAATGTATGTTAGTAAAAAAATATGAATTTAGCTCTTGTACCTGTGTTCAAAATGATCCCACACAACTTTCTGATTATGTAGGTTATAATGTTGCTTCAAGTTAATGATAAAATTTTTATTTTGCATTTGATTTCATACTAATGTGTACCGATATAATTCCATTTACTCTTTTGCTCCATTAAATTTTCCAACAGAGTTATTGAGTAAAGAATCTGTATGTTGGGGTTGGTTGTTTGGGTTTTTTTTGGGGGGGAGGGAGGGGAGGTTGTTGTTTTGTTTTGCTTGGGCTTTTGGTTGTTGGTTTTTTTTTTTTTTTTGCTTGTTTGGTTTGCTTTCTGTGATTGCAGCAATGATTCTAGGATCTGCCCAGTGGCTGAGATGGCTGAAGTTCATGTGCTTAATGTTTTCTATAACAAGGAGGAAGTGTCAAACAGAAAGCAGAAAGATGTGGGATAAGGCATTTCTAGATGGTAGGATAAGAAATCTCAGGAAAATCTCTAAAGAAGAAAAATTGTGGAAAGTATTTATTAAGATGGAAGATTTTAACTTGACAGTTACCTTATGTAACATGTTCTATTATATATTCCATTTATTTTATACTGCAAGGCATCCCTGTGGTACTTGAATTAGAATCTCAAGAAAATTCAGTGACACAGACCTTACTGAATTAATGTAATCTCTAACAGCTGTAATTTCAGGGCTAAAATCTTCAAAGATTTTAATTTTAGCTACAGTTATTACTGTTCACTTGCTTGTAATTGGTTTAGTAGACTAACATGAGTGTCCATCTATTGAGGATATTGTGGTTTCAAAAAGGATGTAACAGAGTAATTGCCAGCATAGTTCAGAGCTCAGGTCTTTGTAGCCTAGTATGCCGTTTCCAGCAGCTGCCAAAAGTGACATCTAGGAAAGACTATGACAGGGACAAAGATCTAGTGATACATCCTGGGATGGATTTTGTACCTTTATGTTTAGTGATCCTGGATGAATTTTAGGTTATTTTGTAAGATGGCCATACTGGCTTAATCGTAATAATAATTCTTGACAGTTGTTCTGAGGCTAGATAGATCTCCTGTGAGTCTTAAGAGAAGCTGAGTTCTTCTTAGCTCTCTAAATCCTTGGGATTTAAGTCCTCTGAAATCCAGAGAAGTCTTTCCTTATTTTTATTCTCTCAGACATTTGGAGCTTGATTAATTTTTTGCTTTTGAGGAAGATCAGTGCATTAAACTGGCACCAGAACTAGTGTTCAGTAGAAGGATTTAAAACAGTTGATGGAGGAGACAGACAACCACAGGATACACCAGCTGGAATTTCTCACTGTCTACCCAACTGGCAGACTCCCCGCTGCATGAGAATTGCATAGGTCACTGCTACCTCATAGGGGAGGAAAGGATAAAACAAACTGTGATGAGATGAACCTCACATATGTGCTGACGTCATCTGGCCATTCACACTTCACGAAGAGTCAGGTTGGGCCTGAAGCCTTTGCGTTACTATGACTCAATGAAACCTTTAGCTTTCAGTAAAGGAGGGAAGTCACAGAAGCAGTGATTTAGCCATACAGAGTTTTTTTGTCACGAAGATACACACATCGGGGTGATGCTGAGATTTATTTTAAAATATTTTTTTGTTTGTTCTAAGGGAAGAATAAAACTTTCCTGAGTAGTTATCCAGCCCTCTGGCTAGGGCACTATACTGAGAGAGAACCTGGCTTCACACTGATGCCTTTCTTACTAGAGAAAGTGGAGATGACATACTATCTTTACAATCTCAGGAGCATGCACTAAATATTCTGCTGAGGGTTTCCTAGACTGCCTCCCTTTCCTACTGAAACATTCCATGCTGTGGAAGTAGCTATGGGCTGGGCATCTCTTTTATTCCATCCCAATTAAAGTTCTTTGAAATAATTTCCAGAAAGTTTTGGCAAATTTCTAATAGTAAAACCATGTCACTGGAAACCCCTCCATTGCCTCTTTCTGGAACAGAACTGGGATGGCCTAATCGTGCTGCTGCATGTGGTTTCGTTGTCTTGTAGCCATTCTGGTTCTCAGATTTGTTTTATTTTGATAATGGGCTGGTGTTTCTAATGCTTAACACGTACAATTACTGCTCTGTTAAAAAATAAAACATGCTGTGGAAGCTGAAACCAGAGGCTGGAGACTTAGAGTGAAAACAGCTGAGAGCAGCAGGGAAGGCGAAGCAAGCAGCAGGACAGGCACTGGTGTTTTGTAGTGCTGAGGAGCAGAGCGCTCCTCACTTGCCATTGTTTCCTGGGAGCTAAATAGAAGCAAAAGCAATCTCTTGTTTTGTAGTATCTTAAGTATCTTAAAAATCTTCTTAAGTGGAGACAAAGAAAAAGGATGGAAAATAATCCAGAATCTATTTCTCATTGCTTTCTGTCCATCCCTGCTCTGTGGTGTGTTGAAAAGATCTGAAGCAGAATATCCTATTTCTCTTTATGGCAGAGCAGGACAGTCACAGTGAGAGAATGAGTTTCAACAGGATGCCAGGCAACTGGTTTATGTGTGCTATCTGAATTTACACATCAGCACAAGTACAACAAAGCAAAAAGATAGTAAGAGGTTCAATGAAGTGTTCTCAAGTACTTTGAACTCCTAAATGATAAGTTGTTCAGCATGAAGCAAAGGTAGAGCACCCAGGTAGAAAAGGTAGCTGTAGAAATACAAGCAGGGAAATTTTCTTCCACAGGCTAAAAGGTAAACACCACACCGGTTCACATGATTATGCTGTTACTTTGGCTGTCTAGCTAAAGTGATCTACATACACTGAATAATACTGGGTTTTGGTTTTGTTTTCTTTTTAAACAATACATTCAGAAAATGTTCTGAGTTTACAACAGACGGTGCCCTCTATTTTTCTTGTGGCATTCACCATTAGCTGCAAAATCTGTATGTTTCTGTGTCTTGTTTAATTAAATGCAACGGGGCATGTCAGGTTCCTACAGTGTTTATGTTTGTGAAGGAAATTCAGATATTCTGCGTATAGGAGATTACTCTCAGTACTTTGTAGGCTGCTATGTTAGCAACTAGTAATCACAGTAGTGGCAGACTGGAAAGGGAAAGTGTTCATACTGAGGACCTGATGCCTGTGCTATACTGTGTTTTATCTGGATCCAAGGAGTACACACCTGGTAATAGTAGGAGTGTGTTAGATATGTTTCTGGAGTGCATTTTACTGTATGTATTATACTGCATGTCTTTGATATACATGACAAAAGCAATGTAGATACAATCAGAGAGCCTAGGTTGAGACGGGGTAGATCCCCCCTCCCCGCCTTGAAGTTTCATGTTTAAAGTAGAATAATAATAAATGTAATGACAAAAGTCTAGACACAAGATTCACTATATCACACCTACTGTCCTTGTAGCATTGAAATGATGAACTCAGTTCTGCAGCCATTGCAAAGAAGGATTATATCCTATTTATGAAAGTATTTAGTTCAAACCAGATTTGATGGTTTTTGAACTTGACTGTACTAAGGCCTGTACATGGTGTTCTTATGCTGGTCTCTAATGTGGTGTGAAAGCATTAAGTAACACACACTGAAATGCTGAAAGTGCCTGTGCAGTATGTAACTCTCCAAAGCAACCTTCCAGTTCCTGAGAATCCAGTCTCAGTGTAACTGTGGAAGCAGCAGCCACAGATGGATGATTTTTGTCTTGCGTCTTAATGTGAATAAAATGCGTTTATACTCAAGGAATCAGAGCTACCATAGAGGAGAGGATATGCTGGAATCTATATATACACCAAAGGCGTTACATTCCTGCTCTTTGTGAAAATCCCATTGTACTTATTTAGTGATAGCCAGTACCTGAACAACGAAGGAAAAATAGATTTGTTGACAGTAAAGATAGCCTCTTATGTAAATCCAAAGGCTGAGTGGTAGCAGATGTTCCTGGTCATGCAAGCTGGTTTCCCGCTGGATGAGAAATCAGTGATGTGGAGTCTGGGTATGTTCTTAGTTTACTTAAGGCTGCATTCACTAGTTGTGGGACAGGGATGGTCAAAGAGGATACAAGATGTTCTCCCTCGTCCCTGTTTCTTTTCCTAGACTGCTAGAACAGCAATGCTAATGACTTTATTTATAAATTATTTTATTTCAATTATTAATTCTAGTTAGAGATACTTAAGCAGAGAACAGACCTCCTTGTTAACTTGTGTCAGCTCCTGTAAGAGAAACAGCAACTTAAACCTAAAAAAATTAGCACTTCTTGAAAGTTTGAACAGTGCTTGTTTATTGCTTGCCAGCTAAATAAAGTAGACATAAAGCAACATATAATGACATCCCCGACTCTCATCATAACAATACTGAAATTGAGGCTGTAAATTACCACAGAGAGGATGCAAGATATAGCATGCAACACGTTGGGGTACGGTGCCAAAATAGATAATGAATTATAATTCATCTGTTTTTAATGGTACAGTCACTCCTTCTTTTAATCGGTTCATCTCTTCTGAGTAATGACACAGTCCAGTTATTGTTCTAATGTAGTCTATAACTACTTGTCTAAAGCATTTTTTCTGTATGCGTTCTCTCTCTCTTTCCAAACATAGGAGATTGTGAACCATAACTCATGTTGATAAGTAGAAATAGCGCATCATCTATTTAATGGCTGAAGTTGTAAATACACATCTAACTTCACTGATTTTAAATTCCTCTAACATGTAAGAAAATTAATTTGGGAGTCTAACCCTGAAACACTTTGCATAAATATACTGTAATCTCAAAGCAGACGTTCAATTTATTGCAATGTGAGAAGTTAGGCCTGTGATTCTTATGTTGCATCTGCTGCAAGTCTTATATTTCTGGGGTTTTGGGGTCTTTTTGTTTTGTTTGGGGATTTTTTTTGTGTTTTTTTTTTTTTCTCTTCCCCTTCCCCCTCCCCCTGCCCATGGCCAAAAAAGGAGGACTATCCATTAAGAGAATTTTTTAGAGTGGAACTTCAGCTCCAATAACATCAACTGGAAAAGTCCGGTTGTCTTCAGCAGAACCAGAATTTCACACCAGTTTTCACGCAAACCAGTATCATGTGCTTCTTCCAAAGTCCAGTTGCTTTTAGTACTGGAAGCCCTATTTCTCTTTGCTCTGAGAGCAGCTTGGGGAATCTAGTGCATAGTAGTTGGATCCTTGAAAGTTAAAAGCTGTTTCCTGATTTAGTGTTGCAACATTTAACCTTTCTGAGCTGCCTTGTGAAATTTTTTGTCAGGAGATGTGTACACTTGCACTTGATGCAGCACATAAATACTGCACAGGGCAGTCGGCTAACATGGTTTGATGGACCCAGAATAAACACCTGGACTGTCTAGTACATCAAGATACCTTACAATATAGACTCCTAAGTGACAGCACGAGTTCACACAAACACAAAATATACTCAGTTAAAAAATTTTTCAGTTATAAAGTAGAATATTCCAGGAAAAAGCACTCTTGCTATTAAAATAACAAAGAAAAAAAACCACCCTGGCATGTGAAAAATGTCATGGCAGACTCATCTTTTTGGAAAGCTGGTGATCCAGAACAGCTGTGTTTCCCAACATCAGACGAGACCAGTTGGTAGCGAGATCGCTTCTCACGTGTTGGAATATGGTATCACAGTGCAGATGGCAAAAAGCAAGTACTTATCTTTAATCATAGCATCTATTTTCCTTATTTGTTACAACTTTTACTCATTTATTTTAATTTTCTCTCGTGGTGTTTGGCTGTCTCTTCAATTTCTGAAGTGCTAAAATATAACCAGAAGCTCTGGTAAGAGTCATAGAGGATGTGAGATCAACTCACACTCATACTCTTACTGGGAAGAGCAATTCTGAAGGTACTGAAAAATAGGTATATAATTAGGGAAACAGGAAATGCCCATTTCTGCAGAAGACTCAATCTCTGTAATTAACTCCTGAAAGAGTTGGAGCCCAGCACTGTGCCTGGATTTATATAGTGTACTTGAAGTAATTACTTTAAAACTGAAGAATAAAAATAATCAGTTTTCTAGCTTTCCTGAAGTTGGGTAATAGTTTTTGTCCTGGTATATTGTTGTACATGTTTTCATATTCATCTTTGTTTTTTCTTATCTATTTCCTATGGTATGAACTCACTTTTGTGGGAGGTAGATTGTACCACAAATAATGATTACAGTCAGAGACAGGGTATCAGCCTACATGATCCTCCTGTGACAGTCAGATGATTCCCTCTAGAAGGTTTGCTGTATCCTGGGCATTAGAAATCCCAGGTTATTGCTATGCATTGAAGACTTCAGTTATTTTGCAGACATAATTAACTTTATGTCTACGCAGTAAACTTTTTTGAGAGTGAGACAAAGAATCTTAGCCTAACAGCATCACTGTTCGATGAGAGCATCCCCAAAGGAAGGAATTATGTTCCTTCTTTGGCAGTCATGACTGAGCCAAAAAAAAAAAAAAAGCGCTAGGCTTTATCTCACTGAAATTTAGTCTAGACTTCCCTTATATGCACTTATAAACCATTCACCTGACGTGATCTCTTTCTTGCCACTTTCTTGCCCAAAATACTAACTATAAATCTCCTTTGAGTTCATGAGAAGTGGATGCAGTCTTGTCAGTAGAGAAGCAGACTTTCCTTTATGTAAGAAATTTGTACAGAAAAGTATCTAATCTTCCTATATTTCAGGAACCTATCCTACAAAAGATGAACATAAACCTCTAGAAGTCCCTCTCCTGTTCTTGGCCATAGGCAAAAAATGTCACATACTTTTCTTATTTGAAAAACTAAGGTTCACACTTTAAAAAAAAAAGGGGGGGGAGGAAAACCCAAATGAATCTTTTGCTAAGTCTGTATTTTGCATAAGCATTCAGAAGGTTTTGGTTCTGTTCCTATGAAGACTAGTATCAAATGATAAAATCTCCAAAGCTGCTGCCAAATTGCAACCCCCGGCCATCTGTAATGAGGCTCATAACCATTGGTCCCCCGGCTCAGGGAAAGACCTGTGTGTTGAATTAACAGCAGCTTTCTCGTATTATGTTCTTCCTACTCTAGGGTAGTGTATCCAATTATCATCTGTTACCAAAAGCCAGGAAAACAGCAGGGTAGCGTGGCGAAAAGGCTGTATCCACAAAACCATATTGATCCCTGAACAAATTTGTCTAGAGTCCTCAAATACACATACACACATGTGTGTGCACACACAGAGAAATTCCTGTGGCTTTGCCACTGCTGCTATTTACGTGGTTTGGTCTGTGTCCCCTCAAAGCTTCATGTCTTCGCCCAGGAGTTTTTCTCAAGCTGTCAGTGCAGGTGTTCCAGAAAACGCTTGAGATACACGAGTGGGGATTAGAAATGTGCTTCCTGATAGCTCTCCTGACAGCTGATGGATGGTTCTTTTATTACCAAAAGTTTAAAAAACAAAAGGATTTTGCAGTGGGGTGGCTTGGAGTCAAAGAAAGCTAAACAAAGCTGAAAATTGAGTGTATGTATTGTAGCTTGATTATTTTGAAAGTTGAGGTTTCTGTTTCAACCTTTCCCAAGGAAAAAAACTACTTTTATTGAAGCACTCTTTTTTATCATTCTTTGGGATCTTTATATTTTGGGGTTTATGGAAAGAAAAGTCAAAACATTTATTAACATGTTTACTGCTAGTGAACTTTAGTAACTCTGAGCAATGCTGAAGATCTCTGAATAAAGTACAGTATTTATAAAGGAGTATATCGTGAAAGGCGCTTGCCATTCTGCATATCAACCTTACTGTCCTAAGACTTGTTAAAATAGGTGGGATATTTTATGCCAGCCAATGGGAATAAAGAGAAATTAAATGAAAAAGGAATAGCATAGCATTTATAGGGCATGGAAATGCGTAAAGTGTTCTAATAAAAGGCAAACAAAAATGAGACTCTTCTAAGAGACTGTCTTCCTGCTGTACTTCTCTTGCACTTTCTCTACTGGTCTCTGCAGGCAGGTTTTGATGAGATGGTGTATTTGATTACAGTGGGATACTTGCAGTGGTGCCTGTGATGCAAAGTGCTTAGTGAGTCCTTTGTCCCACAGTGAGGAGAAAAATCACTTGGGGTAGAGACGATGGCAAGCCCACGCCTTAAACCACTCTGTATTTGTAACTGATCTTTAGACAAAATTGTAAGGCATTGAAATGCTTGTATATGCCTTCTGTTGGCTTCCTTTGTGTTTCTGTTTCTGGCTGAGGCAGAAAACAGGAGGGCCAAGAGTATTGCTGTATTCTTCTTAAGTGCCTTTTAAGCACATTTGGTAAGCAGGGCAAGTGTCCAAGCAGCAACTGAACATCACATCTTTTGACATTCTCCTGTTCTGGCTGTGGACAAATGACATGGCCTTCAGCAGCTCTGTGGTATGGGATGTCTCAGTTGTTTTCTGTTGTCCATCTGCTGTTCTTTCTATTAGAACAAAAAGGAAGTAAAGACAATTTGGATGTATTGTTCTGGTAGTGCTGTCACCACATGGTAGGTGCAAAGCCAAGGCTTTGTTTCCAAGCTGCATTGCTTCCAGGGTAATCACAGCTCTTGCAATGGTGTAATTTCACATACAGCCTTTTTTTCTGAAGGACAGTTCTGCTTAAGAAGCTTATGAAGGTGTATCAGTGTTATTCATTGTGTAAAGGATAGTTAGCAAAGTCTTTTGGCGTTCTCAGCTTCTGTAATGAAAATGAAGTACTTGACCCCCATATTTCTTGGTGGGAATTACTTTAAACTCTCATGGGTACCTGAATACCTAAGCAGAAGGCAGCAGGAGGACACATTTCTTCCCTAATATTTGCAAGGTATCTTCTTTGTCGATATAGAGAAGTGTGTCTGCCACCATGTACAAAAAAACACCTTAATGCAATCCTAAAATGCAAGCATGAATCAGCAGGAGTAATATTTATGCTTTTAGGAATTTCTAGATTTTATATTATCAAAATAACATCCTGGCTGTTGACAGTTCATAAAATCAAAACCACTTCTGATTTTTTCTCTTTTCGTGTCCATTAAAAAAGATCCCATTGTAAATAAGGATTTGGATTCATAGTAAGTCATTTTTCATATATCTACTCACACAGAGCTGTGTAACAGAATCTGAAATGTATATATAAAGTCAGGCTTTTCTATCATATCACACGTGCACATAATTTTCTGGACAGAAAAGAGAATCCAAATTCTGAAAAGTTACATTCCCTAGTCCAGTAGCTCTGTGGAATCGTTTAATTTTGTATGATGTCTTTCACAAAGAAGCTGGCATCTGGGCTGATGTGGTGGTTGGATTCCTGTGCAATGTACTTGGAAAGAGAAACTGATCTGATGAGAGCTGTATTCTTCAGTTCCTTTTTCAAGTCCTTGCTCACTTTTTTCCTCTCTATTCAAAACGAGAATTCATGTTGACTTGATACTACTAAAATTTGGTGTGGTGGGAAGAGGAGGAGATGTATCACAGAGTAAAGGACTACTGCATCCTTTTGGCACTGATGCACATCCTTGGTTTGATTAACACACAATGTAAATTCTTTGACTCTCAATGTTTTTTGCCTTGAAAGATTGTTGTGCCATGCAGATGTGAGATGTAAGTGTAATACAATGCAAATAGGAAATAAAGCAGAACCCTTTAGACCTCACCTGTAGTTCTTTCAGTAGGTAGGTGTGTTTATTCGTAGTATACACTTGTTGCAGTAAGAGAAGAACAGAATTAATTTTGTTCATTTATCTAAAACAATATTTTAGGTTAAGAACTGTATGCTCTAGTTCTGAATGTGATTACTGTAGCAGCTGGTCCTTTGTGGTTACAGCCTGCTGCTTCTCACATCTAAACCTGTTACTTCTTTAGTTGGGATCTGGAGGCCTTGTGATGGTGGGTTTGAAAGCCCAAGGTTTGACCTCTATCTGAAGGGTTCATTGTCTGTGCATGTAAATGGATTTTAATTTCTTTAGCTGGGAGCATAATAGGGTATGCATGCTCAAGGCCAGATGTTATCTCCAGTTCTCTACTGTAGTATTTGGTTATGGATCAGCCTTGTAGTTTTTTTCCTAAACCTCTTTTGCTGGTTGAAATTATTTTTAATTTCTCTTTGACTGGTATTTTCACTATTGAATAGTAAAAAAATTAGAGTTGTACTGTTTTTTCATGCACGGTTAAATAGAGAACTAACTGGGAACTAGGGTATCGGCAGCAATCAGCCTTTCTGAGTGCTGGCTATAGCGATTGTGTTGTGGGACCTGTGATGATTTATCTGTGACAGAAGCCGAGCCTGCACAGAAACATTTTTTTACCTTCATGTTTATTTGGTTTGCTTTGTTGTGTTTTGTTGGAGTGGGGTTTCTTTTTGGTTTTGGGTTGTTGGGTTTTTTTGGTGTTTGCAGACTCATCAAACCAAAAGTATCTTATTAACTCCAAAATGCCTATATGAAAGTGTTTGGAGTCTCTGGGGCTATGAGGTCTAGCTACAGGAACTAAAGGATTTTGCAAGGAGAATGCCACTGTTACTTGCCTGTTGTTGCATTGCAGTTCATATCCTGTTCGGCTGCATGCCAAACCCACAAACTCCCTCTATCCTTGGTAACTGAGAAGATTACTTGCTTATAATGCTGTGAAATAAGTGCTGTACCATTGTGAGCATACGTAAGAAAAGACTTTAGTTTTGATACTTTTTATGTAGAGTGACTGAACCTACCTGTAACTGAACGAAGACTCTTACTCCTGATATAGGATCTAATTTTAAAACCTGATAAAAAGTTTATAATTTTTTTTGTTATGTTTAATAGGTTAATTTTTGTAGAAACTTCTTAATTTTTTTTTTTTTTTTTGTGGCATGTTGGTTTCAGCCTCAACAAAATTGAAAGGGCTATTGTATAAAGATTAATGCTGGGCTGTCTCTTGTTAAAGAGTAAATGCCCAAGGAAATGACAAAACCTTGTACTTTTGCACTGTTTATCACTACCAGTAAGGAAAGTACACCCCAACAAACAGAGCATGGATGCTGATGGCAGTGAACAGTCTAGCAGATCTTTCCCACCTTTAAATTTTCGCATTATTTAGCAGTTCTCCAAATTTATAGTTGAACAGGGTTTCCCGAGTCTCAGAGAAAAGAGTCTAGTGACAGCCTTGCAGTCATTAAAAGGAAACACCACCAAAATGCAGCATAGTTCATTTATTTTATCTGATCAGAACTTTGCTGTGTTCCTTGAAATGTCCTGGTTAAATCTGAGAAAGACCAGAAATGCTGTTCTAAAGGTGGTGTTTTGGGGTTGGTTTTTGTTTTGGTGGTTGTTGTTTGGGGTTTTTTTTTGTTTGTTTTTTTGTGTGTGGGTTTTTTTTTTTTTTAGTTAAGACTGAAAACCAAAGTATATCAAAATACTACTGCGAGCTTGCTTGAGAGGGAATTCCAGGCCAGACTTTCTGTCCCATATTAGGTGAATAAACATCTGGATCTTTGTATACTTTCAGCCTTTCCGATACTTCCTTCTGTAAAAACATGATAGAGAAACAGACTGTGATATATGCCCAATTTGTGAAGGAGAAGGACCATGAATTAATCATTAAGTCCACTGAGTTAGTGGGTTGTTGAAAAGACCTCTGTGGCCGTGAGCGTGCAGCACGATGAACTATCCTTGTGTTTCTGAGCTGGCTGAGATGTGGAGAGGGGAGCTTCTGTCCAGGTTACTAATACAGCTGAAGCACACAATCAAATTTCTGCTGGGCATTGCCCTCCTTTTTCCACTGGAACAATAGAGAATATTACCTCTCCTCAGCAGCCTTGCCCTTCTGTCATGAAATCATCTTGGAGGTGACTGTATTTTGAATCTTTTCAAGCACTGTGTGATGGTTTGCTTTTCTGAAAGGACTTTAAGTATGGCATGCTGGAGGATGCTACTCCTGAAGGAAAAAAGATTAATTTTTCCATTTCTACCTGGGCCCAGTTGAAGTTCTTTCCAATACTGTGATATGATGCTGAGGTATTAGATGTCTTATAAACTCAAACCAAATACAGCTGAGTTTATTAAAGTCTGATTCTACTTGCTCTGTCATTAGAGGGATTTAATAATTTATTTCACCTGTTGCAAGACTGCATTAAGAACTGTTGAGTTAATGTTTTCCTTTTGAAATTTTGATGATCTTACGATTAAAAGATGGCAACATTGCAGGGGGGAAAGCACCATAAGTAGAACTAGAGTTCCCGTGTTTCTGTGTATGATTTCATAATGGCATTTGATCTGAACATCCAATGTGCCATGAGGGAGAGGAAGAGATGATTAAAATAAATTTCAGTTGAGCTGTTAGTAAGAGTACATCATGCTCTGTTAAGAAAAGGAAAAGATGCTTGTATACTAATGACTTTCTGTTATGCCGTCAAAGATATAACAATTCCCACAGGCTGATCTTGGGAGGATGTTTTTTTCCTTCCTATTCCACAAAACTCTTTAGTTCCAAGAGAACAAACCCAAAGAGGTTGGTTGGTCCCTGACTTAAGGCTAGCTGGTACAAACTGGTAAGACAGCCATGAAATACACTCCAGCCTCATACACAGTTGCGTTTTGGGCTCAGTGCGCTAGTTCCTGAGATAGGGTGCAGGGCTACATAACAGAGAAGATTAATAAGGAACATTGTTTCTGCTGTATCTATAGAATCACTGCAGTAAATTGAAAAGCTTTAAGTCAGTTTTGGTGGGGTGTGGATTTGCAGTAATGCACTGAAAATTAAAGTTTATCATCTTGACTTTCCTTTGTTAAAGCTTCTGTGGCTCCTATGGATTATTGCTTCATGGTGGTTGGACAAATGGCAATTAGCAGACATCAAAAATTTTCATGTTTGTGTCTCCTGCAAATGGAGGAGGCTGAAAAGACACAATCCAACTGAAAACAGTGCATATGCAGATTAGCGCTAGCCAGCCAGCCAAATATTGTGGACAATGTGATTTTGCTGATACAGATTTGTTGGAAATATTATATTTCTTCCTGACACAGGAATGATTATAAAAGCAGATCTCAAGAGAGCAACTTACTGGAAACCTAAGCCACGCTGAAGAATAAGTACTTTTACCTAAGGAAGTTTGCCTTTTGCCAATTGCAGGCAATTTGCAAACCTTGCTGCTGTGTTTATTTTGGGATTGCAGTGGATGTTCTATTGCTGCTGCTGTAGATTTTTATATTTTACGGGTCACATCTTTTAAATATTCTTTTATGAGCCTCCAGTAATTTACATGCCTGGGTATTGTGCTTGTTAACAGGAATGCATGTGATACAATGTCATGCAAATTTTACTCACTTTATGTATCTCCTTTTTCTGAAAAAAAACCCAGTAGATCGTATGAAGGGATTTGTTGAGTCAGGCGTACAGCTAGATCAGCGTAGACAAGAATCTATATATGCTATTGGTAATATTGCCTAGTTTTGAGAATAAGCCAATTTAGTGAGACAAGTCGTAGAAAAACTCATAACTAGAATTTACCTCGGTCTTCACTCAAAACAAAAATTTCTGAGTTAAAGTGAATGGACACGAGAATTTTTGTCTTAGGAAACCCCATGTCATGAGAAGCTAGATTCTGTGTAAGGAGGTCCTGGTAACCATGTGCCTCTTGGCCCTGGTGCCACTCTCTAGTCTTACTTTTTCTGTGTCATACCACAGGCAAGCTAAGAGATGATCTTGGTATGCTTGACCTATAGAGCAACAGTACATATTTTGTGTTGGTTTTATAACAAGGATTACCAAGCAAGACAGTAAATTGGGAACAGCAAAATGAAGATTACATTTTAAAATCTTTAGCTAACTCAGCCAAGCTTCCTTGTACGTGGTCTGTCAGGTGAACTGAAAGGAAAGAGACTCTTATGTTTGACTACTTCATTCATGATTGAGTGTGTCTAATGGGAAAAATCATGCTGTGTGACGCTGCCTAGACTGTAGAAGTGAGTGTGAAGAAAGACATACAGTGAAGTATCTCTAGTATATTGGGGAGACTGCTCACAAGTAGGCCATTATGTTTGAGTGAAGCTGATGGAGGATTTGTCTTTGTGGTTGACTCATCAGTCAGCTTTAAATCCCTCATTTCACCTTGACTATTCAGTGTAGGGAAACGGAGGGATTAATCAGAGGATGCAGTTCTTGGGTTGAGGGAAAGAAATAAAGAACAGTGGGGCCACCTGCACAGGCAGGGTGCTCTCAGAACTTCTCTCAGGCACGTGTACAGGTCCCAGGAACTGACGGAACAAAATAATCTTCTTGAGTAGATGTTGGGATAAACTGGTTAAAAGTGGTACCTGGTATGCTATGAGAAGACCTTAAAGATTTAAAAGTTAGTCTTCTAAGTACTTTTTCCACCGACTTGCTGTTTTGCTTACGTATCATATGGCAGTATCATTTTTAGATACCAAATGAAAAGCATATGTAACAAAGCAGAAATGTTCTTCTACTCTGTGTAACCAAGGGTAACGTCCAACATGAAAAATGGATTTTCCTGGAGTGGAACATGCTACTTTAATTATTACATGCAGTTTGGAATCACTACTATTTTTACAATTAGATGTTTGGAGAGGCCCCCACAAATTCTTTATACTCATACATTAAAGAGAGATTTTTTTATTTTTTTTAATGCAAACTAGAAGATTTACACCAAAAAAATCCTTGGGAGTCATTGTGGCAGAAGAAATATCTTGAATATTGGTATTGTCTGAAATTCAGTAAGCATTTCTTAGCTGAAGATTCGATACTGTCTTGACCTTTAAAATCTGTGTAGACCATTGCTGGAAAATAATCTTGTTGAGAGGGGAATGGCTGCCATGGTCAAAGCACTTTAAAACTTCTCTGGCATTAAGGGTGAAATTGTATTTCCATGTGGGCCTTATATAATTTTAAATAGATAGCTGTTTTCTGGTGTGAGATTTTTTTTTATAGTCTTTATTATGTCATGGAGCGCAGGCTGAATTCTGCTCTGCATTGCTTGAAAATGTGGAAGGTAGTGGGATCTGTTATTTGACATTCTTGAGAGTGAATGCTCTAAAATAGTGTTATTATTACATTGCAAAATTACATAATCTAAGCAAAGGGCAAAATTCTGGTCTTGTTGACAGCGGTGTAAATATAGGTGAATTCCCCTGAGACAAAGCTAAGTACATGGATTTCCTCTACATTTCTACTGTTGTTTTAAAGTGCTGAATCTGCCCCAGTGACATAATTGAAAGAGCCACTGATCACACAAGAAATCCCCTGCTATTTGATAAGGTTCTACAAAGAAAGTTTATCCTCATGAATTCCATGTATTTTTAATGCAACTTCTCTTTTGCTGAATTGATTAAGCTCTGTTGAAAATTCTTGAATGTCGAAGAAAGTCATCTGTGACTGTGTGAGGGATTGGCTGATAATTTAGTAAGGAAAAAAATAGCACATCTGAAGACTTTTGAAAAGAAGATTTCTAGTAGCTGTAATTTTCAAAATAGGCTGTTTTTGAAGTTTGATAGTATGTTCAGAATGGAGCTCTTCTTTTGCTTTAGGCTCTTCATGCACTTTACCAGGGGTCAGGAAGTTTGCATAAAAGCAGGAGCAGTAGGTAAAACCCCTCTGAAATCATGGGTAAAACTCTCAATTAAGCAGAGTCAGGATTACAAACCATGTCGAATGCAGTAGACAGACTAATATTACCTGTGGAGAATTTGTCTATTAATAAGGTGTGGCTAGTTTTCCCCACTGAAAAGAGAATTGTACTTGATTTAGTGTACTGTCATTCCCTTTTTCTTAAAAACAACGTGGTATGACAGTCTGCATTAATGTCACCAACCATTACAGTAGTGTTACTGTCATGTTCTGGCTCATTTCTTAGACTGCTGTAATATGTATAGGAACTGTATATAAAGGTCTCTGTCTTGGTAGGGCAAAACTGGTCTGCTTGTATTTATTCTCAGGAAAACTGGGAAAAGTGAATGGAACTTCAAATGACTGGTGCTGTACCAGTTCTGCACACATATCTTTTGGTTTCTTTCTCCTGTGGTAATGCTTGGAGGATTTCTGTATCCACAGGCATAACAAATGAACAATTAGTCTTTGGTTTTTAAGATTACATCAGCTCTGAAGCATTGCTGCTTCAGAGAACCAGATCAGTGTGGTTGATTCCTGTTAATTGTAGCAATTGCAAAATATATCCTATCCCTGATGTTCCCTTGGCAAATGTGTGTCAGACCTAGTGATCACTGAATGAAGGGAATTCTTTTATTCAGCGACCTATGATTATTATATCTTTGGTATGGGTTCAGGCACTTTCTTTCCAGAAGGAATTCCATCTGGTTGAGTGGTAAGAACCTTCCAGCTTGATGATCTGGTCCATTTTCTGTTCACAGTCAAAAGAAGGATATCTGGGAATAAAGTAAGAAATATTATGTATCTGTGGCTCGCTGACTAAGCATTTGCTGGCAAATTCAATGTGTAAGCAATTTGTACATGAAATCGCGTCACTTTACAGTACTCATCTAAAGAAGTAGAAACTAACAAAATCAGATAAGAGACCAGCTGACTTGTCTTTGTCCTCGCTCTGAACCAGATATGCTAGGAAGAGAAGAGACAGTGGTGAAGGGTTGTTGACTGAGGAAATTCTCACACCAATGTGTCAACTATCTCCTTTCCTCCTACAATTTATTTCCAGTCACTCTTGTGCCACTAGTGTTACTCAGTGGTTGAACCAGGTGTGTCTTTCACAAAATCCTTTCCTAATGCAAAAAGAGGAGTCTTCTCTTACCTGTACTATGACACTTGTTTGTGAACTAACCTTCAGGTATGACCTGATGTTGCCAAAGCAAATCTGTGTCTGAGGCATAGTCCAAGAGACTGCTCTGTTGTCTGGTCACTGTGCTATGGGTTCAGGTTACAGACCCCAACTTTAAAAACTCCAGTGTATACCTGTGAATACAAAATCTGGAAGTATGGCTTATCTACTATAAAGCAGTATACAATTTGCAGTGATGCCTGTGGTTCAAGACAACATGGCACTATATTATTTTTAGTATGCTTGGATAGAACGAACTGTCTGTGATTTCCAGCACTGGAAATCAACTTTGAATTAAAACTAAAACATGTTAAGCTTGTTTAGTGTGGGGGTCAGGGATTATCCAAGATGGCACGGGGTGGACAATAAGCAACTTCAGCTGAGGAATGGCAGATTAATAAATATCGGATTCAGTTCATTTATCTAAAAGGGCATTGTTTGCTCAGAGAATCCTGAGCAAAGGAAAGAAGCAAGGATGGCTGGTAATACTCACTTATGTAAATTTCCTTTGTGCAAAATGAGCTTCAGCGGTATTTGGTTGAAAGAGAAAACAAAGGTGAATTAGAAAGTGGTAATAATCATCCAGCAGAGAGTCTCCTTCTGCCCATACTGCTGAGCATTATAATGTTAGAAGGTGGAGTTATTTGAGGTGATATTTAACATCGTGATCAGTACAAGAATAACAATAACTACATCTTTGCAGGTGCAGACTTTCATAAATGTGAACAGATTGAATCTGTAGATATTGGTTACAAGCCTTTAAATAGGGGTGCTGAAAATTTTGTGGTATCAAATATAATGCTGTATTTCAGTGGGTGAGAATTCCACTTTTCTTCACTTAAAATGTGCATTGTGTAGATATATGAAAATAGAAGTTGGTTAGGTATGTGCTAGAACAAAGCAACTACAGCTCTCTAATTCGGAATACACATACTGAAGTAGATAAAACTTTATTTTTCTTATGTCTTTCTGCTTAACTCAGTCCTTTCAACTGCCTTTACTTGAAACTGGCCATGAAATTGTTTTGCTTCCTACTCCCATGAAAATCTGGGACAAATTATAGCCTCTCCAGCCCTCCTCCCTGTGACAAAAATGGAAAAAGTTTTCAATATATTTTGATTTTCCCGAAGACTGTTATCTCTTGTTACCAGTGTGGCTGATAAGCTTAGGCTTGCTGTGCTTTTCAGCTGCTTGTAAGAAGCCATGAGTGTGCTGTCTTTAATCTTTATAATTAACATACTTCTAATTTCCTAATTCCTTTAAATTCCTAATTCCTCTTTGCTGCATCGCAGATACAACGGTACCAAGATCTGTTTCCAGGTTCTCTAACTAGCTCTTTCAATGCTTCTTTTGGAAACAAAAGATCCCTTCTGGAATCTGGGAAAAGAACTTGCTCCAAGTCTGTCACGATCAGGTGCACTGTACCCAGATATTGCTGGATCTGTTATTTTACTTCATTTTATACTAGCAGTAATAACAATTTGTAGCAACTATTATTGCACATAAAGTAAGTTCTTTCTATTTTCAGTGTAAAAGATGGACATACTGCATATGCAGGTGGCTTCATGGCAGTGTGCAATATAATAAAGTTTATGAAACACTGTGTGGAATACTGACGTTATTGGAAGAACCCCTTGTGCTAGGAGCTTTCTCGCACTGTTGAAGTAATTCAAGAATAGTCAAATGGTTGTGTTAGTCTGGGCTGTTAACTACAGGTTGAAAAAGCTATATAGTGGACATAGCTCTCTAAGGCAATCATTCTGATCCTTCCTTGCTTTTTATCATAGTAGTTTATGCATGTGGCAAGTAGAGTTTCCCGCACACGTTGCAGACCTCGTATCTGAGGACCAAATCAGAGAAGTCAAGACTATAAAGTCCTTGGAAAGCACAAGACTGCAAAAAGGATAAATATGCTAGCTTGTGTTGAACCTTTTTGCTTAGTGATGTGAAAATAAGCGTGCATGAGGCCATGATCTTTTGCTTGAAAATAAGGATGTGGGAGGGGCCCATCGTCTCTTGCATCTCTCACCTGGGTTCTGGAGAACAGTTAATACAAGTGTCCATGTGGGATTCCTTCCCACCTTGGGCATCTGGACACATCAAGCAGCAATCTAGTGCTTAGTTGCTTACTCCTTTACTCCATACCATTTTATGGAAAAATGGCTGAGTTACTCTTTCTTGTTCTCAGACTTTAAGAAAATCTGTCTTTCCTTTTCCTCCCCCCTTTCTTTTGTGTGCATGTGTGTAGGTGTACGCACACGCACATCGGTGTTTTTGTGTGCTGGACATTACCCGACACTAAGTTGTAAAGAATGCATGACAGCCATGACTGTAGAGCTGTGATATGGCTGTGTTGTGTGAAATGGGGCTGTGAAGGGAGGGTGGGAGACCAACGGTACACATTGAATGTACAGTCATTCCCTCCTTTCCTTGTCTGAAAGGTTTCCAAATCTCATATATTCACAGGCAGACCCCAGCCAAAGCCCGCAGCTGTCATGCATTTTCAACAGATTCCACAGGGCCTAGATGAGGTTTGAAGACATTCCTTTGCTCTTACACATTAGCTAAAAGGAATTACTGTAACATCTGATATTGTGGAAGTGGGAAATTTGCCATCCTGACCTTGCCCAAAGCATTCCGGAACTGGGGGTCTGAGGATTTATTATCTCAGATGGCCTCCAAAGGTCGTCAAGGGCCTGTCTAGTGGTGCTCCGGCACAGCTCAGACAACCAATGTGCTATTCATTTAGAGGGACTGTGCTGGGATTTTTTGGGGGGTTTTGTTGCTTTTTTTTTTTTTTGGTACGGCTGAAATAATGGGCAGACACATGTTACTGCTGCTCTCTGGATCTTTGTCATAGGAAAAGCATGTTCCATTGGAGCAATTCCCAGCTGTCAGTAATGTGCTGAAACACCACAGCCAATCATCAGAGAACAGGCCAAATAAACAGGATGTTCACAATGTGTATGATTGCATGAGTGTGTAACAAACTTTCTGCACATTTCACAGTCTCATAATGAGATTGACATGCATTGCTTAATCTGCATCTGTCTGTTTGGGGAAGAAACACATAAACACCATGGAGACCATGTGCAAGAAATCTCAGTTTCTTGGCTGCGTGGCTGTTGATATGATAGGACAAAATCTGGTACTGAGCTGGAAATGAGCAGTAATTTAGAGCTATTCATTTAGCTGCTGGGAAGTGCCCTATAGTCAGCCAAGCAGAGTTTGGTGAGTGTTCGTGTAATCAAAATGGTTATTATAGCAACAGATGACAAAAGTGCCTAAGGATGCACAGGGCTATTTTTTTAAGGGAATATCTGAGGCGCCATTTGTTTTCTTTGTTTTGGTTTCAGAATTTATTTTGATTGCTTTACGCGTTTAAAAAAATCTGTGCACAGAACAAACCAACAAAGGGAAGAATGTTTACAGAAATCTATAATTACATAATGGAATAGCAAAAGCCATTGTGTCTTTAATTTGAAATCAGGACAGTATAATTAGAATAGCAAATATAAAAAGGAAGTCAATGTCTTCACCCTCCAGAGCATGCATTTTTTCAGCAGCCAGGGTTCTCATCCCCAAAATCATACATTTTTTTTTGAGCAGAGTGAATGTTAATGCACCTTAACTCTCTAGCTGCACGATCATTGAGGTGCAAGACAAAGAGAGTTTATCCCACAGTTGGACAATGCCAACTTCTTCCTTAATCCCTCTTCTCCCTGCTGCTAGGCCTTTTCATGGTTCATTGCTTATAATGTCCTAAAACCTATATGCATTTTGTTCTTGTGAGATTTTTATGAGTAACATCTGATGCCTATTACTTACCTGAAAAAACAGATCTTAAAAAAACCGCACACGGCAAAGCAAAGGTGAAACATGTCTGACAACCTGCCGTATAGTGGTGGCTTCACTAGAGGCCCTTCTAGAATCTGTGAAATGGTGTCTGAAAAAGCTGTCACCTGCCCTGTCACTGTACTCAGAACTGTTAAGTAGCTTTTCAGTCTCATGGGAGAATGTGTAAGGTATGGTTGTTATGAACACATCCACCACAACTTCAGGGAGACTGCTTTCTGATATAAGCTCCAGGAGAAAGCTAGTGCCTGAATGTCTTTGCAATGAGTTGCTGCAGAAGACATTTCAAATGACCAGTGTTGAATCATAATAGTGATGAATTATTTACTGTTACTGGATAGACTGCAGTATAAGAATGAAAATATGCAGATGATATCTAGACAAGCTTTATAAAACTGGTCACCTTGCATTGCATGAGACTAAGGAAAGTGGTCAAGAAATTAAAATTTTGCTTTTCAAGATATGGCATTTCAGATGTGATATTCCCTACCCTTATCTTTCAATTTATCTTGGCATTTAGGCCATGCAGAACCCATTTTTCTCAGAAAATCTGCATAAAAATGGGCAAGTAATAGTGCAAAACACTAATCAATTATTTTCAGACTATTGATTTAGCATTTTTAGTGTTCAGGAATACTGCTTCCCAAGAATGCTTATGAGGAAAAACCCCTTTACTAATAAGAAAAATCAGAGGTTGTCAAACAAATGGCATGGGGAAGGAGTCATTTATTGGCAGTTCTAGCCTCTGAGAAGATGTAGAAAAAAGGTGACTTCTGCACAGATTTTTAGGGTATAACTATTCTGGAAATGTAAGTGCTGTAGCAAAAATTCAGGCAATGAGTCAACAAACAATATAGGAAAGAACAGAAAAAAAATCATAATGTATCTATCAAGATACCCAAATTGCAAGCAGACATAATACTCAAAAATAATTCCCAGTTCATGGGGTTGGAAGAGTGTCTAAGAAGGAGGTTGGTTGCCAACTCTGAATATGTTTGAAATAGATCTGATGCAGCTTATTTGAAGAAGCCGTTTTGTCTCAGTGGCAACTGTTTCCCAGCATAATCTCTAGCCTTTGTGGATTCTACAGGAATGGAATTTATGGGAATTCTTTGTTGTTGCTGACTTGTTTGTAAAATGTGGGCAATGGAAGGAGATGGTAATATTGCAGGACTGATCTTGTCTGATGGGGCATCTAGAGCTTGGAAATGGAAACCTAACAAAGTGCATAGGAGTTTGCATAGTTAGCTATGCAGTTAGCATGAATGAAGCTGCTGGGCCTTAAACATGGCCCAAACTTTTTTTTTTTTTAAACTGCCTTGCTGTTTTTACTTCTTATTTTTATGACCTGCTCACATCTTCCATGTTTAGAGTGCTATCCTAGCTCCCAAACAGTAAGAATATTAAGAATTTTTCCTCCCGTTTGTGTACTGTTCCATTATGTCCAATTCTGTTTGATTTTTCTCTGTGAATTATGTTAAAGCTCCTGTTGAGTGAACATAGTCGATGCTGTATTATCTCTGCAGAGGTAGAGGTAAAAGTGTGGTAGCAGGTACCTTTCAACAAGGTCAAAAGAGCACCTTGTCGTAACAGTTCTGTACCCCGGGAAATCAACCATATAAGCTATAGCCCACTGCATGCTTAGCACACACATGAGCACATCCATGGTCTTACTTCCTCTTTTGCTGGCAGCTTTTACCCACTACAGTGTTCTTGCCACAAAAAAACCAAAAAACCAAAAAAACCCAAACAAGCCAAAACCAACTTTCTTTCCCAGCCCTTGAACGATTCCCACCAGTTGGCTATCACTGGTATTACAGATCTTTCAGGTACCCTGAAAAGATTACTTACAAATTGTGGCTGAATGTACTCCTAAACTGTATAATGAAAGCTAATGTAGCATTGCAGGGTTTTGTTCTCCTAAGTTGATTAAATTGTAAGATGTTAAATGGATGGATGTTGGTACAGGCATAAATAAATCAGAGTAAGTCTACTGCAGTACTCTGTGTTTATATGCAGATTATAAAATCAAACCATTACAATGCTGCCACCCTGATTTATTTAATTTGACCTAAAACATTTATTACCCAGGAAATTCTAGATCTCTTACAAAGCTGCACTCATGAGAATTAAATGTTTCACTAAGTTAAGCTACTTCAATAATGACATTCTTACCTGGAACCTAGGAAGAGCATGGCTAGTATTTCCATAGAAAAACACTTATTTCAGTAGATATTTTCCTTATTTAGTTTTTTTGCCATCACTGCAAACTAAATCAGACTCAATTTGTTCTCTTTAGCTGCTGAAACTGTATTCAGTTGTACTTCCCAAGAGCTTGCTCTGCAGTGCCAACACATTATGGAATCAATGGGGTACCGGGAGAAGACAAGCAGCAAACTGTAAGTGTCCAATGCAAATATATTTCTATTAATTTATAATGGCTTGAGCAGATGTAATCTTGTATCTTCATCTAGGTGTATACAGTCATTAATATTTTTAGACGTTTCCTGACCAAATTGCTGCTGCTGTTGTAAGCCTTTTTTTTAATTTCATCTCCAAAATGAGTAGTGATCCTCATCCATGTAATAAATAACATATTTCTCTTTCAAAATGAACTCTATTTTTTTTAAACCCTTCTAAGCCCTTCTGTTTGACTGTGTAACCATGTGTATTTAGTTAGTTACCCCTAATAAATTTTTGGGAATGAATTCATGCATTTGCCTTACTTTTAGACCTAAATAAAAAATATGACTTTATGAGATCCGAAAATTTTAAGTTATTTATCTCCTGTTGCTCAGCTTACTGACAAGCGGCCCAGAGATAAGTCCAGTTATTTGGTAAAGAGATGGGAAGCAGAGAGGAATTTCTGTGGAGAAAAATACAAACTGTCTTAGATTCTCATCAATCTATTTCTATTTGTTCAGCATCTCTTCCTTACAAGCTGAAGGTCATACCCATCAACTGGAAAAGCTTTGGGAAAGGCTGGGATCAGCAGAGATTGAGAAGGAATGGCAATCACTGGCCTCCACAGCATATGTTTTCTGAGAGAATAATAATGTCTGATCAGTTCTCTGCTGCTTCAGGAGCCTCAGGAAATGGTCGTGTATTGATGTGTCCCTGATTTTAGGCCTGTGGTGCACTGTTTGGCCTCCAGAGAGCTTCAATGGCAGGAAGTCACACTAGATGATCTAATGGTAGAAGTCATCAATAGATGAACTAACAGTACTTTCCAGGCTTAAGAAGCTATGAGTTTACTGGGTTATGGGTTATAACTGAACACTCATAATTATCACTGCTAGCAATATTTATATATGTGTGGGATGTTATGTTCTTTATTTTCATTATATTAGTGATTGAGGAGCCTGTTCCTGACTTCATGCATCTCTTCTCAAATGCATCTCAGGAACAAAAATGAAAGAACAAATATTTTTAAAAAATATATCTAAAAGTAATCTCAGTTAATTCTAAGCAACATGGGACAGGTGAGATTTTTAAGAGGGCATTAAATGATCAGTAGGGGAAAAACTATGCATATGACCTCAGGAGCCATCTGTCAGAGAAGATGCTTGAGATACAGATAATAGAGGTGATTTGTGAATACTGACAGACCAGTAAATGAGATAGAACATCAGCAAATGTGTGTGGTAACACAAAGCTTAACAAGGAGAGATAGAGTCAGAGGATCCTAGCACAGAACTTGGAAACTGATGACAAGGAACTTAAGTCTGCAATTGATGATGAGAAAAGGCTCTGAAAATTAAGTTTGATATGGTCAATCTGTTGAGTCAAAAAGACAAACGAGGGCTGTATTTTGTGTATTAGGAGGAAAGAAAACAGTAGGAGTCTGGACAAGAAATTTAGAAGAGGAGATGGAATAAAAATTACCAGGAAAGGGGACAAAAATCTTGCATGGCTTCTGGTTACACAGGCAAGAGTGAGGATAGGGAAGGAGGAAAGGAACAGTCTCTAGGTTGTTACATATCTATAGCTATTTTCTGGTTTGTATGTTTCTACAATGTACAGATATGGAGTAAGATGTTACCATCAGTGGAGGTAATATGAGGAAAGAGCAAAACTCCTTGTGCCATAGTTACGGAAAGAAACAAGTCCATTAAATAAGCAATTATCTCCTTATTCTTAGTCTCTATTTTGTTCTGTTTTTGAGAATTTACTCTCTTGTACATGCATGTCTGTAGTTATGTGTGTATGTATGAAGACTGAAGCTAGGCCAGTTTTGGAGAAATTTCAGTTAATAGTATTTAGTGAGGTATTTCTTCTCTCAAGAAAAACTTTAAATATAGTAAAATTCACTCTGTTAATTCAAAGACTAGAAAAAGGATCAAAGGTTAAAGAAAGGAGAAAATATTGAGGTTTTGAAATGTTTTGGCAAGGCTGAAGACCTCTTAGAAGGTCATATGGTGCAGCCTTACAATTTGAAGATCTTCTAGTATTAATTTTTATCTTTTAGCTGTTTTGTGCCTAACTATATCCTCATTTGCTTAATAAAATGAGTTGAGATACTCAGGCAAAAAACTAATACTTAAAATGCAAGCGGTCTTCTGTAATTATTTTATTTTTTTAGGGACTTAAGAAACTCTATGAATAGAAGGGCTAAACAAACCACTGTAAAATTTCTATTCCATTACTTTGGAAAATCCTCCCCTTTGCCCTCCCTCTCCTAACCGCAACCACACATATATCTGCTATTTTGAGGAATGCCAACATTGTTCTCGGCTGTATTTTCCTTGCAATTTTAGTGGTTATAAATTGAATTCTTCATCCTCTTCTTTGGTTCATATTTTTTAACCTAAATCAAACTCATATGTCAATCTCCAGTTGACTAATGCATGCCATATAAACTTAAGCAACAAGATTGTGAGACATATACTGAGAATGACATAATACTTGATAAAGTATCAAATATTTACCAAGATAAAGTCAGTGGAAATGGCTGTCAGTGGCAGCAGCAGAACTGTGACAGGCAGGAAACATCAACTTACTTAGCTCATTTTCACAAGAAAATAATTTTTGAAGTCTAAAAATAATAGTTCTTTAGTGCTGCAAATACAAAAAGTATGCTATTTGTTGACAATACGTTGTTAGTTAATGGCAAACAGGTCTAAACCCATCAGCAATCATAAGCTGCTATAGCTCCACTGAAATTCATATAGCTCCTCTGATTTTCATCAATTAAACCTCTGTCCCAAAATCTAACAATGAGCAATACTGGCAGTGTGAGCCAACTGATTTTTTTGAAATCCGCATAGACCCATGGAGTCTCTTTTTACATGTGCCTAACTGTTGTGACATCCGATACTTTGGCATTCCAAAAATAAGCAGGACCCTTCCCAGTGAACACGAAATGCATCTGCCAAGCTCTTTCCTTCCTTAGCAGCTTGATTATGTTGCCTCCCTCTTTCGTGTACCTCTACCAGCTCCTCATCTGGTGCCACATCAAGTTTAAACAGCTTGCCACCACTTTCACAGCTGTTCTCGTGTGTAAGAACAGCATGCCCTCCTTAGCTGTCCTCCCACAACAAACTTCCTGTTCCCAGTCCTCCCCATCTGCTCTTCCAATATTCCCAAATCCATCTGCTTCTCATATTACTACCGTTTTTTTCATGCTGTCCCTACTGAACAGAACATCCTGCCTGAGTTAGTTTGTAAGACTCTTGCCTTACATGTTTATACTCATGCCTTTTTAAGGTTACTGTTTAATGTGTGACTTGCACTTTAAAATCACTCTTTTTGTTATCCCATTTTGTCCATCTCCTCTGAAATAGGCCCATAAGACAAGAATGCTGCCTTCCTCAATGTCTAGAAAACATCTGTCACCCAATGATGATAAACAAAACACCTTTATAGTGGCAGGAAGAAAAGGCTGAAAAGAGCCTTATAAATGTGCTGTGAGATGGAATGGGCTTCCCAGGGAGGTGGTTGAGGCACCATCCATGGAGGTATTCAAGAGACGAGTTGACATGGTGCTCGGGGATATGGATTAGTGTTGGGTGGTGTTTTGTGTGGTGTGAATGTGGTGGTGTGTGGGGTTTTTTTGTTTTGTTTTGGTGTGTTGGGTTTTTCTTTTTTATTGGTTGGACTAGATGATCTTAAAAGGTCCCTTCCAACCTAGGTGATTCTGTGATTCTGATTCTGTGAGATGGTACTGGAATTGTCTTAGGAATTGTTTTAATTAAAAGCTCCTATCTTCTGTCCTTATTTACTGCTTGAAGACATGAAGTTTCTCCCCTTCACTTGCGTCAGGTGGTGTTTGACTATTTCTATGGTTCTAACCTATTCAGCAGTATATCCTGCAGGTCCTTCTGGGATGTGGTGTCATCTGTGACGGCAACTATCACAGCCATTTACCCAACTAAGAAATTCCTTTTACAGGAGACAACACAGGAACAGACTTAAAAAGGGATCTCATCAAGGAAAGGAGGCCACAGCTTAATCAGAGACAATGAACCCCTATTTACAAGGCCTGCTTTTTTTTTTTTTTAGTGGTTCTAGTGCCTGCCTAGTATGAGTTAAGGGAAAGTTGAATAAGGGAATGTAATGAACATTATATAGAAATAACTTCTGACATAGCAAAATGGGATACAGGGCACAAATATTACTGAGAGGAAGGGGCAAGACCCAAAGTCTCTGAGGAATAGCCCACTAGGAGCTTTTCACCAGCCAGTCATTAGAAAAGGTTCCATCAATGGCAATTTGTTTACCTCTTAGTGATGGAGAGCTGAGCCAGCCTTCCAAGATTCATAACCAGTATTTCAGTCTTTTACGTATTTCCCCTGACTCTACCCCGGAAAACATTTTGTTTTAACTCATAGGCTTATATAGTTAAGTAAGAAAGACCACGAGATTATCTGCCATTAAATTCTGATTGTTTAATTCTCTGTTGAACAGTATTATTTATGTTTGATAAAAGTGTACCTTCTGGCAAACTGTCAGTTTTGATTTGAAGATACATAGAGATGAAGGATCTGTTACTCATTTTTGTTTTTCATCTAGGCTTTTTATCCAGTCAATCCAAGTTGGCTTAAAATACTTTATTTCAATTTAAATATGTCCAGCTTCATTTTCCAGCCATTGGATCTTGAGATGCAGTTCTTTGCTAAATTTAAGAATTGTTTAGTGTGTGTATTTTCTGTTCATTAAGGTATTTACACAGCATGATTCTTCTCAAATATTCTCAGTTAAAAAGATCAATATGAGATCTTTAAGTGTATCTCATCTCAATGTAAGACATTTTCTAAAGTCCTCTTTATGGCTTTTCCCACCTTAGTCGTTCCAGGTTTCCAATCTTGTTTTTAGAAAGTGAATGTCAAAACTGTGATCAAGTATTCCTTAGGGGTTAAATCAGCTCTAGTCTAGAGGTTAAAGCACACTCCTACTCAATACTCCTCTGTTTATATATCTTAGGTTTCTTTGTTTACACTTGCCAAAGATCAAGCTCAATTTAAATTACCTGCATACTCTGATACCTTAACCTCTTTCTCTTGCTGCTTTTAAAGACATAGTCTCCCACTGTTTAGGTCCATAGCGACCTGTATATGTGTCCCTCTGCAAGTCCTATGATGCTGGTTAGTATGGATTAATATTTACAGATCGCCCATGAAAATGATGTATTGCATTTGAACTAATGCCATTTGTCAGGACCCCTGCTAGGAAACTTCCATTCAGTGACTATTCCTCATTGAGAAAATATTTTAAGCTAGATCTTAATTCATTGATATTTATCTCATTGATATCGGATAGTGCTAAACAAATCAGAAGTGCGTGTCTTACAGAAGTCTTCAGATTATTGCATCTGTGCAGCTGCTTCCATTAATGCAATATATAATCTCCTCAAAAGATTGAATGGGATAGGATATGTTTGACAAGATTTACTTTCCATAAAAGCATACTGACTGGCAGTAATTATTTTCCTGTCCTTGAGTTCTTTATCAATTCAATTCACTCCCTTATTGGTTTTCCATTATTTTGCCTAAAATCGATGTTGCACTAACCAGCCTGTAATTACCTGGGTCATCCAACTTGCCCTTTGTGGGTACTGGCAAATCATTAGCATTCTTCCAGTCTTCTTGAATTTCCCCATTATTAAAAGATTTATTAAAAATTAACTTCATCAGGCTGGATATATAGTTAGCTCTTCTAGGAATCTGTGCCTGTTACCTTGGTAAATTGTTCTTAAAGTATTTATAGCTAGCTGATACTATTTAGCATCTTCCTTCACTGTGACCTTCATCTAGTAATATGTGTGGGGTTCTCCCCGCTTCCCCCAACCCATGAGGTTTCTGTTGTTTCTGCCTTGATATTAATGTCTTAGGCATTCCTAAGCATGGTGAACCCTGATCTCATCACTAGGAATTTTTCGTACTGACTCATTAGAAACCACTTGTTATCCTTAACGCTGCCATCATTTGTTTGAAAGCTTTCTTTGACAGCTTTCTGCACTGTGCAATTCCCAATTTTTATGGATCACAGTCTGCTATTTTTCCATGAGTTATGTACTGTAGTCTTTCCCCTCCATTTCTTTTGATCCAGCTGGTGGTTTAATCAAGTTATTGTATTTCTTTGGATATGGTTTTGTGGCCTTTTCCCATATGATAAGCTTTTTCCTAAGTAGTCTGTTTAATTTGGTTTTTTACTTTGTAATTTTTCTTCCCAATCGGTTTAGCTTATTTTTTTTTGTTTGGGAAGTGAGCTGGTTTGAAGCAAGAGTTGTACATGTGTCTGAATAACCAAGTGTGTCGCTCTAACCAGTCCTGCTTGCTCTGCAATATGCTATAGCCATGTAGGCTGGACCTTGTACTAGTTAGCTCAGCTTGCCACGGGTGATTCTGCATGGACTAGTAGCTCTTGCTCTGGAAACAGACATGCACAAAAGCATCTCGAGTTGATTTTTTCTTATCTACTGTGTGCTTCACAAAATGTTTGTTTCTGGAAGTAAATAATTTTTCTCATCACATTGTCATATGGCATGAAGTAATGGGGCTAAAACCAAAGATCTGCTACCGACATATAATGATCGTGTCGGGACTTTTTCCACAAACTTAACATTATCCAGAACTTTGGTAATAGTAATAGTTCTTATTAAACTTTCTTTTTTTAAACAGTTTAAGTCAGTGTTAGGTTGGGGCTGGTGGAAGTAGGGATATTAGTTTAAGGGTACAATAAATGGATTTTCAAAAACTGAGTTTTAAAAGTGTAATATTGTAACACATTCTATGATTTTTCAAGAGGCAGAAAAAATTGTTTTCAAGAGTACTATGTGCAGTAGCCTACACTTCCTATCTGGATTATTTTAATGGGGTTCTTTTCAGAGATGAAGTTTTAAAAATAATAACTCTCTTTTCCTAGTGCTACTGCACATGTGTATGTGGGTGACAGTAAATCCTTATGTATTCACCTGCCTTCAACATTAATATGAGATGCAAACAAATGATTGTTTGTAATAAAAATAAATAACCCATTAGATAGCTTCCAGAGGATGTGCAGCTCTTTTGATTATTGGCTTTGGTTAATGAAATAAAATTGACAAAGGAAAGCCTAGAAAAGATTTATTGTTACATAAATCTTAGGTATATATTGTACATCCTTGGAACAACAGATCTTTAGACATTAGCTTTAAATAGATTTACAGGAGTCAAAGGTCACAGTTCCTGAAAACAGAGGAAACTATGCGTAGAGATTGTGTTTATTTTCAGTCTCTTAAAAAAATCAAATGAAACCATTCAGTGTATAAAGCAGAAGCACTTTGTTATGAGTAGCAGAACCAAGGGCTGCAGATATTTTCGTCTCCCTGGTTACCATGTGTAACAAAAACAGATGTAGAAAAACTTGTGGCTTTTTTTCATCATTACTTGCCTTAACAGAGATTTTTTTTTTTATATTGCAGTTTGTTTAAATAAATACAGTAATTCTCTGGGAACATCTGCCCATAGAGCATGCACCAGTAAAACCCACAGTAGATTGGAAGAGGAGGCAATACCCAGTGGCCTCTGAGGAAGGAGTCTGGTAATACATCTGTACCACCTTCCTGAATGAGTGATGGCTTTAATTATATGGTTTTACTGCAGGATAGATGAAGATAGATTTACAGGACAGATGAAAACCCAGCACTGAGACATTTTTCCATAGATTGAATGCCAACAATTTAATTTTAGATTACCCATTTTAAAAATATAAACAGTTTTAAATGAAGATTATTTTCCTGAATTGTTGAATACAAAATGTCATCGTTATTTAAAGATGAAACCCAGAATGATTCAAATCCCTTTTCTGATGCTGCTGGGCATAACACTACCCTCCTTTGGACAGGATGCACAGCAGAGGCTGGGTCATCATTACTTGCCTGGTGATTTCAGTATTTTTCCATAGAGGACTATCCAGGTTGATATCTATCCTTTCCATCCATTTTAATCTAAATCTTGATCTCTACAGTAAATACCATTTGTCAGGGATTTCCTAGATTTATTTTTCAGTGTGACTAGTTTGTGGTCATGCATTTACTATGGAGAAAAATTTTAGTGCCTCTTACAGATCTGCCCTTCATAGTGAATTATATAGCTGTTGTTCACCATGCTTATGAATCAAACTAAGTATTCCCTTCTTTTTCCTGCTACAGAACAGTGACTGGTCATGCCACTAACTAGCCATAGGATTGTTTGTGGACTTCAATCTCGGTTTCCCTAGAAAGCTCTGAACAATATAACTTTTTTATCTGAGTGACTGAGAAATTGGGTCATTTGCCTTATATTTTGATGTCAATTATTGTATCTCTGGTTCATCAGCTTGAAAGATAATGGATTCCTCCCACCAACCAGTTGCTTTTGGGAGTGTATTGGTGCACAACCTAAAGTACTAATATTTTTATTTATTTGTGGGGCTCTTATCAGAGTAGGGGCTAGGTACTTATTTACACAGTAAAGCTAAATTGCATGAAATTAATTGCATTGAAGTTGATGCAACTGCTCAGCTCTGTTCTGAATACACTTGTGAGTGGAAGTATCCAGGTCCTCTGGGTGTAATGGACTTAAAGGAGGCTGAAATACATGGGGACTGTAACATGCAGGGGAGAAAGCACAAATGGAAGGAGCACAAATACACAGGGAAGGAGGAATGATCACAGTGTTTGTAATTTCTGTTCCAGTAATGGTAAGAATACACAAATCTTTCTGGTTTTAAATTGGATATCACAGAAAGTGCAGTGGTTCATGGACAGGCCTGAAAAACTAGCCTTTTGAAAATGCTGGTGGTTGGCACTTCTGCTGCTTAGGCATCAGGAAACATGGTGCATTTTTCCATTGTGGACACAGATATGATGGAGGTCCTACCACATAGCTTGTACTTACTAGAACTTCAAGGGCAGTGTTGATGGGTTCTTTGTATGACCTAATTTTAGTCACCCAAGTCAGATGCTGATTTAGAAACTTCATTTGCAAAGTGTCCTGTGTATCCAACTGAAAGAAGGAGGTTAACATCAGTAGCAAAAATGGCCTGTGCTTTTCTATACTCCTACCTTTCAATCGTTTCTCTAGAGTTTACCAGAGTGTCTCCTTTCAGCTTCAATTAGGAGAGTCTTAATTGTGTTTGAACAATATATCAAACATGTAATGTGCAGTTGATGTTTAGGATTAAAATCCTTCAGTGCAATGAAGCTTTTGAAGTAACATATTTTGAAGCATCTTGTCCTGAATTTTCCTTTCTTTTTACTCTCTCTGCCACTCTTTCTGAAGTCATTTATGAGATAACTGACCTAAAAGCTGTCTGTAGGATCCTTTTGGACAGAGGGTTTCCTTGGAGGCATAAGCTGGTGTTGTATGTGCAAAGGCTAACAATTTCACACTAGTATCTCTCTGAGTCCCCAGAGTTTTTATTACTGTGATTGTCTGGCAAAGTTAATCTCTGGATCATCCACTAGCCAGCCCTGCTGTCATGTAAGCAGTAGGTCTCACAGCAGCTAGTAATGCTTGTGTTTTGTCATGAAGAAAAACTTTTTCTTTTGTAATATACCCAGCAGTTCCCAGCTCCCACCTATTGCTAGGAACGAGGTCTCTCAGTGCCAGAGTAAAGTTGAAGGTAGGAGACAGATACTGGGAGTTGTGGTGAGCGTTTAAAGCACTGTACAAAGCCAGATTTAACTGCTCTCAGTCAGTCTAAGCTGACCTTATAGGTATACCCAGGGCACATTTATAGAGAACAAAAGGTCAAAGTGTCAAATACTCAGAATAATCACCCAACTAAATGAATGGAAAAAAAATACTGGTTCCTTTTTTCCCCTTCACTTGGGGATTGGATATTTGCCACCAAGCTTCAGACATAATTAAAGCAGGGGTCTTGTTCACAGCAGGTACAGCAGAATACCTTCTTTCATAGCTGCTTGACTACAATAATACTTTTTTTCTTGCATCAGAATGATTGTTTTGTCCAAATACTTCTCTGAGGCATAGCTCTTCCTGCACTTTGTGGAGAAACCCACAATTCCAATACAAGTCATCTTTCTTTTACTTTCTTCCAGGTTATGCTTTTCTAATAGGGTAGCAGAGAAAATTTCCTGATCAACAAGGAAGGTTTGGAAAGCAGTGATTCCACAGACATAGCTATTGGCAGAGTAAATGGTAATGATGTAAAGGACTGGCTTAATCAGATTACATCTCTGCTTTTGGAAGACAGTGAAAAGTCTATGAGGTAGAGAGGGATGGTATCTGCATTGGTGTGTCCAAACACGTCCTGTATCATTGAAACAATGAAGATGTGAATAGTTGTTCCTCTGCAGACAGATGTAATCAGTTCCTGTGTATAGTGTAGCTATTGGATGTAACATTTCCACTTGAATATGTCTTGCAGAAGACCTCCAAATATGATGAAGTTATTTAATAAGTAAAATACATAGACGAATGTCATAAAAGCAGTCATTCTAAATGATTTTCTTTTCTCTAGTGCAGTTTATCAGTGTGTTATGTGGGAGAGATGTGGCATCCTGAAAAGGTCTTAAGGATTTTCTGTAAAGCTCTCAGAAAACTGCTTTCCCTTTATGATTGTGGGTTAGATAGGATAGTCAGTCTGTGAAGAAAATGATGGAAAGATCACATTTGTACTTATATTTTATGCACAGACCTTGGGCCCATTTTCTTAAAAAGTAGCTTACAATGTGGCTATTTTGTGAATATCTCTTCTGAATGTTAAGAAATCCACTCTGAACTGGTTCAGTTGAGCATAGTGGACTTAAGTATATTTTACTGTTTATAAATCCAGCTGGTTTCCAAATGTTCTGGGGTCTAGTCTAGCTTTCTAATATAATTATGAAAAAAAGGTCAGGCTAAATGTCAGGTGTTGACAAAGTACTGATTGTTTCCACTTTGCAGGCTTCATAAATGTCAAGAGGAAAGAACTATGCTGTCTTGCCTTATTAGAAAAGAATTTAGTGAATGTAATGTGTCTGAAGAGTATTAGTGTGGCAGCACAGCAAACAGTCTCGCTCTCCTTCCATATCAGGTAGCTCATGGAGGAATGGATGGATATGCATGTTTCTCCATTTTGACTTTATGTTCTCCACCCAAAGTCACTCGGAATAGTTGGGTATGTGACTCAAAATCTCTTTCATTCTCAATTTCCATTTCAAATTTTAGCCTTTCTGCAGAATTTACCCACTACTGTGTTTTGGTTTTGTTTTCTCTCATTGTACATTGTCATTGTTTTCCTTTGATCTGCTTGAACAAGTACTTCTCTAAACTTCATGTTCAGAACTCTCTGCCAATATGGTTACAATCACCATTACCCTGCACTCAACTTTTCCTGTTTCTACTAGTTAATACCTATAGGAGCAAGACACCTGATCCCAGCAAGAATGTCCTGCAATATTCTTGATCATCCTCATCAGTCTTTAGGTTGTATCTGCCAAGCAAATCAGCAAATCCTTGGCACCTGTCTTGCCAATCTGATGGTCCTAATAGGTAGTAAAAGGAAATCTGAAGAAAGTGAAATACAGTTCAGTAACATTCTGGAGAATTGCAGTATGTGGTTACAGCATGACACTTTTTATTTAACTGAAATTGAGCATCATTTAATCATTCAAAGTCCAAGAGAGGGATAAAAGGGCATTTCTTTAGAATAGTGGTCCAGCTTTCTAGGTGAGCCCCAGAAAACTACGACAGTATCATTACAATCAAATACTGTCTTCTGAGTTTTCAGGAAACTCCACTGGTAGAAGGGATAATAAAGAGAAGAACCATACAAAGGGTTGTAGTGACATATTTTGGTCTCTGTCCAGTTGCTGAATGGTGGTATGTGAGCAGCCTTGTTCCCAAGATATTCCTATTGGGTTGGGATATATGACATGGAGTATAATGGGAGATCTGTGCTCTTATGGAGAGAAAACTTGAAGCCAGGTGGGGATATTAACTGGTTTTAAATGCTTGTGTTTATACAATAGAATAAAGTACACAAGGTCCTTCTAACTGTTTCTGCTGCCTCTTGTCTAACATGCAACTATGGCGCCACCGATCATTCTTGAGTTGTATCTCAGCTTTGGTCGTAGGGCTTCTCTTGTGGTCAAGGATTGTCTTCTTACTAAACCTGGTTGAAACACCTCCTAGATTTAGCCCTATTTTGGCCTCCTCTCTCGTCTTCCTTTCTAGTTGGCTAGGTTTTAGTTGCAACAACCTGATAAAGAATTTGTCCTTAAAAGGCAGTCCAGTTTCTTTCCACCCCATTTCTTTGCTTCCTCTCTGCTGAAGTATCATGGTCCATGTTTGGACCTAATAGGTCTGGTTAAGCAATCTCTATACATAGATATGCACGTGTTCAATAAGTGATAACTGAGAATACTGAATACTCTTATTGAAAAGTGTATCTGATGTCTATGATAAAATTAATACTATTAGCAAGATTAGGTGCAGACATTTTTTAGCTTAGAAGGTTGTAAGTAATGACTGAGCTCTGAGTGCTGTCTTCTTTCCTGCCCTGTATGAAGACACCTGGAAATCAAGACTAATGTTGAGAATATATTTGTAAATATTTGTGAAATTCTAGTTTCCATACATAGTATCAACACACAAAGACCGGGGCTGTCTCATTCAAGTCAATGGAGACTTTGGGGTGACTAACAGTATTCATACATGCTTGCTGGATAATCTTGAAAGCTATAAAAGAAAACTTTAAAAATAGGTTTTTTATAAACCAAATAGAATTGGGAGCAGATGTCTTCTTAGTTGCACCATTATGAATTAATTTAGAGTACCTCATTTGCCTTTTAATGTATTCTGTTTAAATTTGCCTCTTTAAATCTCGGGCAAAGAGGCAAAATAAGCAAAATGTTCTCTTCTGGCAGAAAGCTGTCTCTGCGTTTTAAATACATACATTAAAGCTACCTACCAGCGATTACTCTTTTTATATCTGTAATAGAGTGCCAGTCCTTCACGTGACATCTTTGTCTGTCACTGTGCACAGTGGCACAGGAAAGAACGGTTAACATAGGTTGCTCTCGATCTGGAAAACTGGTGGCTGCCTAGAACATAGGAGTTTTTTTCCATGCCACTTGGGAGACTACAAAAAGCATTCATTTTAAAAGTAGACCAGGGTAATTACCACTACATTTATGTTAGAGGTTAACATTAGTGTTATTTCCTCTATTGCCTGGTTTTACAGAATGTTATGCCCCACTGCTTTTATTAGATCCAAGCAATGGATGAAATAAGTGTTATTAACCTCTAACACTTGAAAAAATTAGTCTTAAGAAAAACAGAGACAAAGCTGGGCAGTTATTCTTCCCTGCTCCTTGGGTGAGGTGCCGTAAAACTTTGCAAATTTAATAGTTATTTCATAATGTATCCGTGAAAAAAAAATTAGGTAGGAAACAAAATAAGAAAAGTCAGTAAAATGCTTGCAGCTTAAGTCATTGAAAATTTACATAAAATAGAACAATAGGAGATTTTTACTGAGTATGAGGTCATTTGAATTAAAGAAACATTAATGTGAATCTTAACATAAAATGTTAACGAACTATATTTCATTGACATCATATTTGAGAGCTGAAAGCATTTTAGATGCTTTACTTTGTGGTTGCACACAAGACCTCAAACCACGCTAGTTTAAACAATTCCAAGGCTCATGTGCTTAGTATAGTTAGTGACTGGTTACAGTGTCACCAAAATAAGAGCTGAAGAGGTTCCCACAGAGTACAGATTTAGCAAGAGTGCATATCCTGTCATCGTTAGGAAGAGAAATCCCCAGAGGATAAAACTGGAAGAAATATGGCTGGATATACTGGGATATGGATTCCTGAGGTAACTTCCGAAGCTAGTCAAAAACCTTATATATTTATGGCCATGGATGCATAGTGCTCTCTTCCTGCTCTTCTCCTGCAGAGTTCAAAAATGGTGTTTCTTACCATACTGCTCTGAAGTTAACTTGATGAATAGTGGGAATTAGGAAAATTGAAGACTAACATACAGGCGTTGTAAAAGTGTCTAAGATCTTGGACATTTTTGAGCCTGGTTGTCCTATGAGTTAAAATACAGCATTAAGTTATGAATATGACATCAGATGTAAAATTTTCCTGAATTTAAACTTATTTTTAGGTCTTCACATTGATTTTTAACTGCAGCTAAAAATAAATAAAACTTTATTTTTATTTTTTTATTATAATTTTATTTCTGATTGGTCTTTTTCAATTTACCAGCACAGCCTTTGCTAACCTTACATAGACTTAGGCTTTGCCAAAAATCAGTACTGTAGATTTGGACATGGTATGACTTTAAACTTCTTGTTAAATTCCGCTTTCTTCCTTCTGAGTTAAATGTATTCTTAAGTGCTCTTTGAAATACTGTTTTTTATAAATATATTTCTTAATTTCTTAAGAATTTTGCATGCAATTACCTGAGGAACAGTGAGGAGGAATGAAAAGATTTTGAGGGTGAAAAAAGGTGTTGGTTTAAGGCAACAAGAGTTGTCAGGAAGAAGTAGAAATAAGAGAACAGATGTACCGGAGAATTTTAATTTATTAAACACACATGCATACCAACCAACTTCTAATTACTGGTGTTTTTCTAAAAGCTGATATAATCTGCCTTACAGAGCTATCCCAGTATTCAACATTTTTGGAAATTGAACTGGTGATCTCATTGGTCTTTCCTATCTCTAATTACTGCGAGGCTATATTTTATTGGAACTTTTAAAAAAATTATAATTAATTGCTGGTATGATAAGGGTATGTGTCATTGCTTGAAATGAAAAATTCACTGTAGATCCGTGTGGAAAAGAAAGAAAAAAAAGAATGCTTTTAAAGGTGACATTAAAGGATTCTGTAAGTCTCTTGTAGTATAATATCTGAGGAAAGCAATCATGGTAGAGAGCACTCTCTTGAAACATGATTTCTATAAACACGTATTATTGCCCTTCTTTAATATTGCTGAAGTTCAGAAAATAAATACTGTCATTTTCAAAACATCTAAGCTATTCAGTGACCCAACTAATTTACTTTCAAAATATTCAGGTTTTACTTACTTTGTTAACTATCTCTTCAATAGCTTAATTGAGTATTTTAAGCCAATAAATTACCCTTCAACATTTCTGTCTGGAAGCTCAGCCAGTATCCAAAACAAGCTTGTCATTAATGAACACTTTCTCAAACAAAAGAAAGGAAGGCAGCAGATCTGAATTGTGGACGTTGTTTGGTTCCCTTATTCTAAACACATTAGTACACTGTATTTCCCCACTTATATAGGCTTTTGTATGGTGAGCATGTGACTGTTTAAATGTCCCAGCAGGGCATCCAGAGACTGCAAAAAGGAAAAAAAAGAGAAGAAAGAAAAAGAAAAGAAAATGGTTTGGAACAATTTGCATTAGTTCAAGGGCAATGTTAAGCATTTTACAGCTGGTTTATTGCTATTCTTGTGCTGTTTAAGCTGTCTTTCATGTCAAAAGTCCTTTCCTGCTTACAAATCATCAGGAAGAATTGCGGCCACCACGCTGTTCGCCTAAGCTCCTCCAGGGGTTCTGGCCCTTTGATCACAGATATCGTTTGCAATTGAGTTAAAAATAGGGGGCTGCTGAGATAAGGCGAGGCTCTGACAGGAGACCAGCTTTCCATTTTCTTTTGGACTTTGTTCACTCCTGTAGTATGGGAACATGTAATCTTGGCACAGAAGGAGTAGTGTTATGGCTTTAGATGTGTTTGAAGGAGTTGGGGAGGTCATTAAAGAGCTCAGCCCCTTGCGAGCACAGTCCAGCTTTGCAAGATCCCTGGGTCCAAAAGAAGGCTTGTAAACTAGAGCCTCAGTACGTAAAATCACCAAATGCACGCCTGCATCCGTCTTTGAGGCATAAACAACTCAATGCCAAGATTTTAGCACTTCTCAGCTCTCTTTAGTGAAGAGGAAACTAAAACTGAAGATCACTTCCTAAGTAATTCATTCCATTTAAATTGTCAAAGAATCCTGTGCTTATTCAAGTTGATCGAAAATTCTAGTTGACATTGGTGGATGTTAGATCAAATTTGAAGTAAGTGGCTATGTTATGGGGGAAAAATCTCCAGAATAGTGCATGTACTTCTCTGCTGTAAGGGAAGTAGGGAAATTTTTTTGAACGTTTTATGTGTGACCTGAAGAAGAAAGGACTGCACTGTGAGTGAGGTTAATACTCCCCTTTAAAAGTAGATTAGTTTTATTTTTGTGTAATTGTCTTTTTAAGCTATACTGACACCCGCTTTTGGAAACATCTAGGATTTCGATTGAAAATTTTTGTCCTTAAAAAAATTTCCAAATAAAGTCAGACATAGTCTGTACTGAGACTGCACAACCCACGGACAGACTACCTTTGTTAATATTATTTATTTGTTTGATTATATTGCTTAGGAACTTGGGTCATGAACAAGAAGTTTGTTGGGCTAGATGCAAAACCAGAAAAACGAATAGTGAAAAAACAATATCTGCAGACTTTTTGTAACTGACAATTGAAATACAGAGAGAGGCAGACCAGCTGTCACAGCACATCAGCAACCGTTGGTTTTTAGCAATCCTCACGGCAAAAGAGTTGTTTCAGAAGGGATTTGAATGTGGATGCAGAGGTAGCTTTACAACCATTTTTTTGCAAGACATGCAGCTTATATTTTATTGGATAGAGAAGAGGGAGACAGAAGATATATAGAAAAGTGCAGTGTTATTGCAGCTATGATGTTTAAAGGATATTGGGGAGGAAAGATTAGAAGGGAAGCAGATTTTATTAGTTGGATAGATTTATTTGGGGGAAAAAACCTCACAAGATCTTAAGAAGGACTTTTGTGCCTGGAAGTTTTTTTATTTTCAACATAGCAATTGGTATAATAGAAGATAATACTCTCCACATAAACTCTGTCTTATTTATAGTCAACTTACATGGCCTATGAAATAGGCTACAGATACGATTGTGCTGAATTTTGGGTTCACTTGTGCACTGATCAAAAATGTAAGAGAAGCTCACTGTTTTCTGATTAAAAGTAATCACTGCATGTTCTTGTCCTTCAAAATGAGTGGGCGTAGTTAAATCTGTGTGTTTTGCTGTGTGCAGTCACATAGGAGCTGTGATCTGTCTAAATGATGTAATTTCATAAGAACATTATATTTTATAAAATCAGGACAAGGTGAAGTTGGAGAGAAAAGAAAATCAGACTTGGATTATATGTGCAGTTGTTCAGCTGTTACAGGGCTGCCTCAGTGTATGCAAGATTAACAGGTCAGAACTTTTACTGCTGAGTTTTGCATTTGGGAGTATTTTAGTCGTATAAATACTACTGACAGTAAAAAAAAAAATCACTGGAAACTTTGTGGGAAAAAGTTGGTTTTACTGAGTTTCTCTCTCCCCCCCCCCTTTTTTTTCTGGTGACATGACATAGAAGTTTTTTCTGTATACTTTAACTGGTATATATCTTGACAGAAAGAGTATCAAATGACTCATTTATCTTTACAAAAAAAGATACATCTTTTTCCCATGTGTTCCACAATTTGCTTAAGATTTACCATCTATAAAATAAAAGGAGAGCCTTTATAATATTTTCCCAAAAAAGGCAAGAAATATCTCAGATTCAGTAGTCACTGAGAATGACAGTTCTAGAGGCTCTGCCTTATTTTGGGCTCTCTCTATTACCCTGTAGACCATTGAATTGCTAGATACCCTTTATAAAGCCCATTTTCTCTATCACTTTTTGTCTTTTTAATTGGCTCATTGCTATTGACCACAAAGCACACTATGAGCCTGTGATCTCATAAGCTCGTATATACTGAAAAGAATGCAAGCCCAAGGTAATAGCTTCTGGAAATTGCCAGGAGGAAGAAATTCTGTCTTTCCAAACAAAATTTCCCAATGAAAAGAACAGAACATGCAACATACGTGCAAACACCTCACCTTGTGAAACTCAGGTGGGAAATTAATCTGAGACTCCTAAGAATAGAATTGAGGTAACCCCCGTCACAAAAGGGGACACAGGAACGTCACCTGGAAGAAAAAGAATTGTTTTTCCATGAGCAAAATATGAGATATGGCCAAAGATGACGTAGCATGGTGAAGTAGGAGTCCAGGAGTGGGGTGGGATCACTTGATTTGCTGATGTGGTTAGTTGGAAATGAAAAGGAAAAACCTGGCCAGGTGCACATCTTTGAATTTATTGTCCTTGGTCCCTTTCATAAATAATGGGGAAATACAAGGACTTCTACTATAGGACAGCTGGTTCTATAGGGTGGCTGGTCCTAAAGTGAATGTCTAAAACACCTCAGGTGAATCACATTAAGAGTTCTTGTCTCTCTTCATTGATACTGAAGGGGGTGATTAAGACAACTAGTGTGGTTATCTAACACCATGTGATATGAATTACAGTCACCCACACCAAAGGATGGAGGTCTTGCCTCCTGCTGCAGATATAGCACAGGGAACGGGCTTACTTAAGATTTTCTTTCAGTAGAGAACTAAGGCGCCTACTTCAGTTTTCCTCTGGCTCTGTTACCCCAGAGGACTGAAGATCCTGTCCTTAGCCTGGGGAAGGAGGTAGGCTGGAAGACTGCTGTCTGCTGAGAAACTCTTGACCCCTTTATGGATCACCATTTGATGTCAAGTAGAGCTGCCTACCTAGGGGTGCTTCAACTGGCTGTTAGTAGTGCAGGGAGGAAAGTGCAGAAGTGGTAGGCACATACTCACTTCTGCAAAACACTAAGTAGCCTTCTCCTGGGCAACTTCAGGTGCTCTCTGGACTTGCTTCTCACGTACCCATTTACATAACTGATTCATTTTTATTTAGTTAAATATTGAAAGAAAAACACAGAACATATTAATATTTCTCCCATGTGAAGAAAGCAAAGCATTTATTTTAAACATATGTAAAATGTATAATTAATATACACAGAAAAATAGCCATTACTGTTTAATTTAAAACATAATACATTAAGTGCTCATATAACAAGCCACCATGATTTTGTATTGTTGACATTGTCAGAGCACTCATCAGATTCAGTTGTCATAAGGCTGATGATAATTATACAACTCATTTGCTAATTAGATGTGAGTCCTTCTGTAACTTCTAAAAGTGGGGCTATTGCAATGTGTATTAGGAAGCCACCAAACTGCGTGATATTAAACAGTCATGGTTGCTTTTTCTTGAGGCAAAATTTGGGAACGTATTATACTTGTCTATGCATCTTCCTTCTGTTCAATCTGGGAGAAAGTCTCTTCAGTAGTCAAGAATATTGGGATATTCTTAGAAAAGAAGGATTTGTGTGTGTGTATCTTTGAAAGAGATCATCTGTTACATGGCCTTCATTTTAAGAAATTTGTGGCTCTAAACGGAATTCTGTGACTGTGGAAGGCAGTTTCCACTGTAGTCCTGTAATCACTAACGTGTAGGGTTGACCCAACGTGTATGTAGCCTTTTGAAATGGGAAAAGTAATACGATTAGAGATGTTAGGTAGGTATCCCTGTTTGAGAGGAGATGTAGGCTCTACACTTAAGCCTCAAGTTTTAGTACAAGACTGGCAGAAAAAAGATGTTTTGCTATTTGATAAAACCAGCTTTCCTCCTTCTAACCCTTTAAAAAGTGTTGCTTGAAGTTGGCCTTGCTTCTAATTTACTGGTTAGAACCAGCACCTCCAGTGAAATGGCTTAGCTCTAACGTGATGGAAAATACCAATTTCTAATATATTTCCTCTCATATCTGCACGTTTCCTTGTTTGCTGTTTTTTCTTACTCATTTTCTAGCATATTGCAAAGTTGTATGTAGTGCCATCTATGGTAGAAATGACATTATCTCTTTGTATAAGGTTAAGCATAAAAGCGATGTCCAGAATTGTTTTAAATTTCTTTCCAATGATCTGTGCCTCAGGGAGGGAAGATAGAAGAGGGAAGACAGGGGAGGGATAGGAAAAAACCTTTGAAGAGAATGGAAAATCCATTTGCACAGATGTCTGCAAAATCAGTTTCCTCCCAAGCTGTTATAAGACTTTTGAAGAAATCATTATATTACCTTTTAATCCCCTAGTGCCAGCAGTTGCCTGTGTGACCAGACATTGCCAGCAACGGTCTGAGTGTCTGACAATCTTTCCTCAGTGTCCATATGTTAATTAGATTTGTTCCTGTGGAGAAGCACATTTGTGTGCACATAAACACATACATTTTTTGCTTTTCAAATTTTGACAGAAATTATGAATTGCAGGTATTAATAGGACCTGTCAAACGGTATGGGACACAATTTACTTCCTTTTTGGCATCAAGTACATCCTGTCCATATAGTGAGAAAGTACTGCTGCAAAACTGTTAGCGTCTGCATCAATTGCGATAAACCATTCACCAAGAAACTGGGGTATTCAGCCTTCCTTTCTTCTTTTTGAAGGACAATATAAACCAAATATTATTCTAGTACCTTTTTAACATCTTATTTATTTCATATATCTACTTTTGCTTAAATGGGTACATTGGAAATATCTGATGTCGTAATCCATGGCATTACTCTTGCTTATGTCAAAGTTGGTGTGCTCTATAGTTAAATATGTATCACATGTGATGTTATTAGCATTTCTACATACATAACTTCACAGTTGTCTCTTGGGAGAGAGAAACTGTGTAGCGTAGTACTGGAAAATTCGTGATATTGGTACATGGAGGACTGGGCTACAAGGAGGTCTTCTCAGTGCACAAAGAATAGTGCTGTGCTTTGCATGCATTTTTCTGTGTTAAACTGCTGCCAATTAAAAGATTGATAGATTATTTCACGCTTTTAATACTACTATCACTTTACCTACAGCCAAATCTCCATCCTTATTTAGGCAAGTAACTGTACCAGAAGTTGAGATGTTATTCACCAAAGTAACATTAAAAAAATAAAAAATTCTTATGTGTAATGATTGATTATTAAACCAGTGTAGTTACTTAATGTAGAGGTAATACTATGTAGTTAATATGATATCCTATGTAAACAATACTGTCTTTATAGTCTTTAGTACTGAATATACAAATCCGTGCAACTCTTTCAGTAACAAGGCCTTTGTTTAATTGCTAGCAGAATCTGGAAAAGTTCTTGTTGAGAATGTGTCTTCATATAAAATGTTTTATTGGGCACCCTTGGGTAGGAAGTGGTGAGCCAGACTGATTGCTTAAGCCTCAGCCACTGAAATCATAATTGTGTGTGTTGGTGACCCTGGGATTTGGATAAGAGAAAGAGAGTCCCTCTGTTTTTGAGGTCATGTTGCTGTTAGAGGAGACTGTTTTCCAGTTGCAAATATGACATTTCTTCCCTCCTTTTTTTTTTTTCAAATTTTATTACCCCTATATAAGAGTGACACAGATGCTATCTGAGCTTTTTTTACCCTGCTACAGATAAAGATGATGTCCCCAAATCAGCCAAGTAACGTCTCAAAGCCACTTAGACATGCATTATCTCAAAGATGTGAGCAGACACATGGTAATTGGCTTTCTCGTGGTAGTAAGTAGAGTTATGTTAAATGTGGGCCTGAGGGGAACCCCTGTTTTGGGTTGTAGTTTATTATTAGGTGAGGAAATTACTGGACACCTCCAGCTGCCATTAATCAGCCGTGGAGTCTGACTGGAGCCAAGTGAGAGGCCTGTGGGTGGATGCCGCTGAATGGCAGGGAAATACAACGAGACAGAGACAAATGTTTTCCAGCCTAGCAGCACTAAACTCTGCCCTTTCACAGTCCTTAACATGCATGTTCAAATTGATTTAGTCTGTTTACCCCCTCAGCATAACCATCTATTTCCACTGAAGACTGACAGTTTTATGTGTTGCTACCATGTTATTATGTGTTGCTGTGCTGCCAGTAGCTATAGTATTTCAGAAAGGCTCACTTCCAGACATAAAGGGAGAAGGGGGATGGGGAGTTTGAGTCACTTAATTCCTTTTTACAGGGTGCAAAACATGTTGAGCATGACACCAATTCTCTCCCTCTCATTCTTTTCTTCCTTCCTTTCTTCCCTCCTCTCTCCCTTCCCCCCCTTATTTACTTATTCATTTATTTATTGATTTTGGGTCAACACATGCCATGAAGGAGCCTTAAATGAACTTGCATGCTTGAGAAACACATCTGTCAGGCGATGTAAATGTCTGGCTTATTCCTCTTTCCTGTTTAGTTTACAAACATGCCATTCCTTCAGGGCTCTGGTATGCTGACAGAGAGGTTGCTGGAGGTGGGTGCCGCTCAAGCAAGAAGGAGAGCAGGTAGCCAAATCGTGAGCTTCAGCTGACTCCTAAACATACTTTATGTCCATCTCTGATGCTCAGCTGGGAGGTCAATGTACTGAGGTTGCAAGAAAAGCTGAATTTGTTTAGTGTAGGCATTCACAAAATGGACATGCAGGGAAAGAGAAGGGAGGAGCTCTTTCTGTTCTGCAGTTTTTTGAGACAGAAAACATCAGCTCTTTATCTAAAAGCCTAATTTCAGAGAGTTAGATTCCACTCACACTTCTTGTGCTGGTTAATGTCTTGTTCCATATTTTGGGGGCTGAGGTCCTAGTCATCAATGATAAAGGTAGAGAAGAAGAGACAGGATGTGGCTCTTTCTCTCCACAGGACGATCTGGATTTTGCCAGTTGTTTTCTATTGATTTATTTTTATTTTAAAAAAATGCTTCTTGTTTGACTGGATTGCAGGAAGCTAGGAAAGCCCGAAGAGAAATAAGTGGCAGACAGAAACTGGATTTTGAGCACCTTGGTGTGATCAGGCTTGTCCTCTGGGTCTCATTTAGATCTGTCTTATGAATTCCTGAATTCACTGTTTTAGTGCGCTCAGGTGGTTTTCTCTCTTCTAGTTTTCAAGGTTTCTTGCTCCTTTTCCAACCTGTTTTCTTTCCAGATCATGTTCTGCCCTTCCCCCCACTTTGTTTTTTAATGCGTGCATATATAAAATATATGATAGCTCTGTGGAGTAATTGCATCAAAGTTAGCCTGCATTAATAACAGCATCCTCTGGCAGAAGATTGCCAGTCAATAAAGAGGATTGCTTGGGATTCCCCTTGTACTGCCTGACTTTGTTCCTGTTGAATCATGACATGTTTTGAAACTGAAAATATAGGCAAAAATTACTTAAATACACAAAATGCTGATTTCTGAGCTGAGGCTGATGGGGCACAGTAGACCCTGTGTGTTTACCTCTGAATTCTGTTTTGCATTGAAACATCTGCAGATATGCTGATACGTATCTTCAAAAAAGTTTTGAATGATAAATAATTTAGTAAAATGTAACTAATTAGTAAACTAATGCAATAAGCAGAACAGTTGTAATCCACGGAGCTAGATATACAGAGCAGATATCCCTTCTGGTAGTCCTGTCACTGTAAGAGAGAAAGGGTGTCTCAAGATCTTCTCCAAAACTGTCTTTTGCAAGCAGGTGACCTTGTGTGAGATAGTCTTTGTTATCTTCAAGGGGTAATTCAACACTGAGAGCCTATGCTGGCATCCACATAAAATTTAAATCAGGTAATATCACAACACTTTCTAAATGAATCTTGTAAAAAATTATGGTCTTAGAAAATAAAATCATCATGTTCATTATTCAGCAGCAGCTGCCTGCTAAATTAATTTAAACCTGTTTTTTAAAAAAAAGTCTTGTAATAGAGTCTGCATTATAGCTTCCTATATCATATAGATAATTACATTAGAGGCCTCCTTTCTCAATATAAGTAGTAATATTTTCCAGCACTTTGCATTAGGAAAGCGAATAGTGTGACTAAGTCACCCGAAACCCTATGTTTCAACAATTCAATCAATTTATTTATTTTATTTTAAAATATTTATTTATTTTAAAATTACTGTATTGTTATTTGTACACAATTAAGGCATTAACATTAAAGAAAAAACATTTTATCTGCAGCAATCTCCTTTTTGGGGGATAAGGGAGAAATTAAGACAGGTGCTGAAGAGGCAAATGCTATAAAAAAATGTTTCTGTTTCGATGGATACAGATATTCTCCATACTACATTTCTGCATTCTTTTCCAAATGAAATTTTAACTTTGTTCACTACTTGCATTTATGCAGGATCTGTGGTTTAAAGTCAGTTTTCCTGAATTCTCTTCACCTTCAGTCATATTCTATCTGTGGATAATGGAGTCCCTGTTTACAAAACCTGGCTGTGTGGCTCTGGCAAAGAATACTTTGGAAAGTGGCCTGTGAAAGCCGCTGTCAAGACCCTAATGCCATAAACACTGACCAGTAAGATCAGGAAGAGCTCGGAGGTCAAAGGTTTACCAGTTCCTCTCCCCATAGTGGAACCTCTGCTTTTGCAAAACCAGCTTTTCTTGGCTAACTCTGAACATCCTCTGTTATTCTCCTTCTCCTTAACGGCTAGTTTGGTGAGATATTCTTGCGTACCAGGACAGCTGTCACCTCCTGGTCTTTCCCTAAACTGGGCAGGCACAGCGACCTGTTCCTTCAAGAGATCTTTTGGATATCTCAAATTAACCAGTGTTATTTTCTGTTTCTTTTCCCTTGCTGCCCTTTCTGGCTTCCTCTCACTGATGGTTCTCATCTCTGACACTGCTGGGTTCTCTAGAGTCTGCAGGAGTTGTTTCTGAATCTTCCCTCTGCTGGTATGTAATTTTTTCTTTTTTATGTGCCAGTGTGAAAAAGATGTCAAATATTATTTTCCAATTTTCAGATTGGTAACATTATGAGACCTGAAACACAATAGCTTTTCTTTTAAAAGTACATCCATTCCTCTTTTCTATGACAGTTGTGTACAAAATAACCCTGAAAAGCTGGCAGAAGTCTCAACAATGTAGGAAAAAGAAGGAGAAAAAAAAAAAAGGCAAATGGTTACATTAGAGCATTGATCCTGCATGGCAAACTAAGTAGCTGAAGCTCAATAAGGCCAGGCTTTTTTTTTTTTTTTTTAAACAGGAATAGATTTGAACTTAGATTTTTGGTGGTTGTGCTTATGTTTATGTGAGATCCTTCATTAGAAAAGAGAAGGAGAAGAGAAAGCGATAGCCCTACATTTGTGAAATATTTTTAATCCTTTTATGTTTAAAATCAGAAAGGTATTTTTTTGGGACTATTGATGAATGAGTTCTGTTAAGGCGTCTGTTTTCATGCTTTATATAGCTTGTGAGCTTCCTTCATGATTTAGTAAGAATCACAGGGAAATTCACAGGAAACTCTCAGGAATGACAGGGAAATTAATCCTTAATGATGTGCCATTCTTTGACAACAAGATGAGTTTGGGTAGTAAATCTGTATGTTTATTTTTTTGTTGGATACATATTTGTTGGACCTTGAATATATGTAAAATTTGTAAAACCATTTGAAGCCATTAGCATCATGATATTCTTATTTTTAGTAACAACCATCCTCAGGCCTTCACCAAAACACGGGTAAAGTTTCCATGATTCTGTCAATGATGTGGCAGGTGGAATCCATGACATTTTGGTGTTATGTGTTTTGTTTTCCAAATGCTTGATGAGTAAGTGGGATGAATCTAGCAGCTGGGGACTATGAGTGAGCTGCAGTTGAAGATGGAGGGGCAGTAGTTGTGTGAATACGAAGTGGCTGTCACTGCTGCTTATTGAGTGAAACCTTTGTGGCGTTACTGTACATGACAAATATGGCAAAATGGTTGTCAGAAGTCCTCCTGATGGCTTTGGTTCTAGTACAGAATTGATCTTTGACTGTGGATGAGTCAAGTATTGTACGTAATTACTGTCATACTTAATATTTATAAATAAATATAAAATTGTGGCATTTTATGTCTACTGGAGACTGGCCTCTGGTTGGCCATCATGCCACTGATCACGACCCTTTGAACCCAGCAGTTCAGTTATTTTTCAGTCCACTGTGTCACTTATAAGCTATTCTTCAACAGTTTGTTGTTGTGGGAGACAGTGGACTTGACTTTCCATGTTGTGAGCAAGAGCACAAAGCAGGGAAATAGGCCTCTTTCACTCACTGGTTTGAAGTTTGTCATTATTACCATTTTAAAAAAATGTGCTATCAAACATATGGCTATGCCAAATTAAAGCAATTGCCTTGAATTGATGTATACTGCATATACGGTTCTCTCTGAGCTAATCTTGTATCATAACATTTTCCATTCCTAGTTGTGACTCGCAAGTTCTTGTTTCACTAAGAGTGGAGTTCACATTGGAAATTTTAGACATTTTTTCCCTTGCACATAGTGCTGAGTAGTGCTGTCAGAGTCTTTAAAATTTTCTTTCAAAACATGAGTTGTGAAGTGAGAGCATCTGTTCAGTCTCTGCTTCCACAGAAATATTGTTATTTTAAAGTAATTCTTCAAATGAATATGCGTTGAAACTATATAAACAATTTTGTTCTTGAGGAGCATATCTAACACTAAGACTTATTGTTCATATAATTGCCTAACATCGTTACTTTTTCATCATTAAAAATAATAAAAAAATAACGTAGACAAAAATAACTGCAGAATATATGAATACATATGATGATGATGCATGATTTAAAGATATAAATTGGTCCTGTAAACATACCCAAGAATTTATTTTAAATTGGGTTCTATTCAAAAGGATATAATAATGCTTAATATGCTAGCTTTGGATCCTACAAAAACTTACCCATATGCTGAGATTTAAGCATATGAACTGAAGACACAATGCTATAGGAGCAGCAGCATCATATTTCATTTAAAAGCTGGCTTTTCTGAAGGGGAAAAGCAAAGCAAACTGTCTCCAAGATTTTCTAGTATAACAGCAAAGGTGGAGAATATCAAAAGCAATCATTATCAACCTATTGCTAAATGCCCCATGCCCGGAAAGTTTAATTTGGGGTCTTTCCTTAAATCTTCCCACCTTCAGCTTGTTCCTGTAAACACACAAGGAAATTCATGCTATAATGTAAGAAATAAGTATTTCTTTATGTAACATAAATCTAATTTTTGATGACTTACCTGTAAAATTGCCTTACCCACTGAATTTTAAACAGCTGGCTATACATCCTTTTCACTCAGCTGTTTTTCTTTCTAGAGATACTTAAATAATATCTTGAGGGTGTTTCTTCTTAATGAGGTAATAATACCCGTATCCTGGGCTAAATAAACTTGAGGCCAAAGGCCCAGGTGTTTATTAGCAGAGGATGTGGTTATTAACAAATTTAACAGGAAGCACCCTCAAGTTATTATTTTACTGACATTTCTAAAGATTACGTATTTGAGAAATAATTGGTTGGAAAATAATACTTTTAAAAGGGCAGGTGAAGCAGAAGATAATTTATAGATCAGCTCACGGCAAACAAAGCTGCTATCAGGCTGGTACCTTCTGAAGCGGGTAGTGACACTGGAGGTAGGAGGATGAGAATACTTTAACTGTTGTCGCCTTGGGCACTCCAGGTCAGTGAACCACTCTCCTTCATGCAAGAAAGCCCATGGAAGTTTCAGTTTTCAATTCACAGCCAGTTAGACCATGCAGTCTTTTAAGAGACTACAGTTATTTGTCAACAACAGAGGTAGCAAAAGCACATGAATTTGTGAAGTTTGCATGTTGTTAGCTCTAATAAGTGACAATTGGCATCCTAATCCTCTTTAGTAAGGGAGTTCTGCCCCCAAAGGAGCAATAATAATGAGCTTAGCACTTAGAAAAACTGGTTCCCGTCTCTGGATCTTAATTGGTTTTGCAGAAATGGACAGAGGAGCAGAGACAAAGGGAACTCAAAGGGCATGCCAAGTTCCTGTCATAAGTAAACAGCAGTTTGGAGAAGACTCTGGACTCTAAGTCTGGTGTTCCAGTCATATTGCTTCCTCTGCCTTGTAATACCTCTGTCCTGCAAATATTTGTGCTGCATGAATAGATTCAGAGGTCCTGGCTCCACTTACCAGGCATCTACCAATGAGATAGAGTTTCATTTACAACACTTCTTATTTTGTATGATGCAAATTCTGGCAGAGTGCACATGAGTTGATGAGAAAGTACAAACTACTCACAAACTCAAAGCTAAGCATGCTTGTTTGCAAAACTGGAGCCTGAGAAAGATCAGATTATGCTGTTTAGTTTCACTCATATGAAATCAAGGGCCATATAAAATCCCACCAGCTTTCCTTTATTGTTAGAGAACAGAAACTTACTGGATTTAAACATGAAAAGAAGGTGATTCCATGAATTAACAAATCTGTACTGTGCTTTGTTTTGGGCAGAAATTGTTGCAAACTATTTTCAGGTTGCCTAGAATCTGTGAACCAGATTTTTGCCAAGCTTGATACTCTTCATTAAAAATACAGAAGTCATTAAATGCTATGCTGACAGCTTGCTTAACTTGAATATAGGATGTTAAGTTCCTCGTGTTAGAAATAAAAAATACAATGGCTAGTAGTATTTTGCCTACAATTAACAGGGTAAACATCTCAATAGTCAGAGAGGACACAAACAGATGTTCTAATTGCACGTCTGTGAGAAATTGATATTTGCTAGTTCCACTGTAGCTTGACCTCTGTACCTCAGGAAGTTTCAGTCTCCTAGGATTTAAATGATTTATTGATCTGGATGCAATGAATATTGCAGAAACAAGCTGTATTTCTAAGAAGTTAAATACACCCTCATTCTGTGTAGTGCTAATTAATGTTGGAAAGGAATCCACACTCTGCTTTCATTGGAGTGGAGATATCAACATTGTTCACTGTATCCTTGAATAAGTGGGAGGAAAGATGGAATATGCATAATATTGGGAACCTGGAGGAATGTGACACCAAAGAAATCAGCTCCAGTAGTTACATCTTTCTCTTTAGGCTTCTAAAAAGATTTTGCGAGATGGATTAAGGAAAATCCAATGGAAAAAACCACAGTTTTTCATAAGTAGAGTTAAGATTTATATTGACAGGTTTCCATTACAAGTTTCAAAAATAGCAAATAATGAATATCAAGTGACATATCAACTGAAACAAAGAAAACTGTGAAATAACCTTACCTCTACACTGGAAAATTGGCCACAGAGGACTTGTATTAATTTTATTTTTTTAAAATTTTTTTTAGAATGTTTGCTTGCATTGGTTTTGATAATTATGCCTTTGACACAGCCAATACTCACTAGCATGTGTAGCTTTGAGTATCTTCAGGAATTCTACTTAAGTCAACACCTAAGTCAAACGTGGGAAGACTCCAGTCCCAACCCAGTGCTGGTTGTTAGGGCTAAGTTATCTCCCTAGCTACCTATGTCTTCCTGCCAACAGCAGTCATGCTGTGTTGAACTGAAGTATAGCAAATCTCTCTGGTTTTAACTGCACTAATTTTTATATACGTCTGTCTGAAATCAGTGCAGGGGAATAAAGAAATGGCATGCAGCTTGATTTGTTCAACCTGCTAGAGATCACTGGAGGGGGTTTTTTGTGGGTTTTGTTGGTTTTGGCTTTTTTTCATAATTGTCAAATAAACCTGAAGTTAATATTTCTAAAGGAAAGTGAAATTGAGGGAAGTAACAAATACATTGTTATAGAGGAACGGATGGATCTTTCCAGCTCGGAACAAGATGTCTGCAATCAATATGGGAACACCCAGAGCACACGTTCCCTCTCTTCAGCTCAGCTCTGCCCAGCTGTGTGGTGGCATCCTTGTTTCTGTGCTCTCACAGATGCAGTCTGGCAGAATGTTAGGAAAGTGAATTGAGAAGAAAAAGCAGGGGGAACATAGCAAGGAAGCAGGGAGGAGACTAGAGAGGTAAGAAGTGAAAGGGTGGAGTAACTCACTGAATGACCCAACAGGGAAGGAGGATGTTCCTCCTCATTGGTATTGGGGCCTCATGCTGATGATCTCACTGGCTTGTTTTGCTGGGATCTGGATGATCCCGGGGAAAGGAGTTGTCTCTTCTTGTCGTAGCGTTAGCTTTCTGTGGTGGTTTGGAGATTGCTAATAGGTGGGAAAACGGAACAGAGTGATCATCTGAACTATACAGAGGACTTGGTGCGTCACTGATGGCTAGATCTTTAGCCAGGTCTGAGCAATTCCACTTGGCAAGCTGAGAGACTAATGTTTGTTTCATGTAAGACAGCTTTCTTCGACAGAAAGTTATAACCCCTTTTCTAGGCTTTAAAGCCAATTAACTTCTAAGGACATCCCTAGTTAGTATTAGAAAATAAGAGATTACTGTAATATATCTAAAATACAAAGAAAACTCACAAAATCAATATGAAAACACACACATGCATTTGTACATATATAATGTGTGTAAATCTCCGTCCAAAGGATGACTCCATTAATGACAGGAGTATTACATAACAAATATTAGCACAGTATTTTCTAATTTTTGTTCTATTCATATCATTTTCATACCTCCTTTTTTATGTCACCATTTTTCTCATTTGATTTTTTTGGGGGCGGAGTGTGTGTGCTTTTCTTGGGGGGGGCCTTTTTTTTGTGTTTGTTTTCTCAGAAGTGCTCTGCCTTGCAGTTTTAACATTATTTCTGTAGTGCTTTACGGGTTCTGAATTA